>CAJNJA010006885.1:0-16556 GCA_905231915.1 Symbiodinium necroappetens
TTTGAGTGTTGTTAAGTTGCTGTTAATGTCGGTGTAAATATAGCGGTGATACAACGATACGTGTTGTATTCCGTCCGTTAGGTTTTCCTTCATTATGTCAAATTTCTCACCGCTCTTACTGATTTTTTCCACCTGTTGAATTTTGATCGCGTCAAAAAGATTATCGTAATGTTCCATCAAGTCCTTTACGAAATTATCAAAGTCTTTATCTTTTCTTAAAATATCCATTATTTTTTCAAATTCTTTATCTACCTTATTCAAATCTTTATATTTAAAACCCTCTTCGTCAGTAAATCTAAATATTACCTTTTTAATCCATTCCTTGTTAAAATCCTTTGCTTTGACTGTCGCCTGTCTTATATCAAACTTTTCTATGTAAAATTCAAGTCCGAATTTTTTAAATGCTGGTTTAATGATGTTTCTAGGGTGTCGTGTGGTGTAAAGTTGAAAATTCACCAGATAACTATTCATACCTTTCTTTTCGGCTATTCGTTCGTTTAGTGGTTTTGACTTTTTAAGGTCCTTAATTGTTTCGTTGTATTTGTCCCTCGCTTGTTCTGCTGTTCTTTTATTGGTGCTGGTAAGGTTTTTTATGAAGTTCTCGGCGGTTGCTACATTTGCGATTTTCCTATCTTTGTAAAGTGTTACGATCTGATTTAGTCTGTTTTTTGTTGCTTGTGTGATTTTGTTCGCGCTATTTATTCGCTCCTGTTTCAGTTTGTTCAGTTTCCTGCCGTTGCTCTCTACAAACTTGTTCATATTATAACCTATATATTAATATTTATATATTATTTTTTCTTTAAACCATTTTTAAAGAAAAATTTTTATAATAAAATTTCTATATTTTCCCCAAAATTTATTTTAATAAATTTATTCTTATTAAAATAAATCATTAAAAGTTAAAAACATCCTCTATATATTCTCTTATCTCTTCCATTGTTATATTATAATAACCCCTCCAACCTACAAACCAAAAATCAATTATTTCAAATATTATTTGTTTTACTATGTCTTCTGTTCTTAACATAAATCCATTAAAAATAAATACTGTGTTTTTTACATTGTATTCTAATATAACCCCCCTGCATTCCTCCAAATCACACAAACTATTTATAACATTTTCTATTAAATTTTTGTGGTTATTATGACCTCCACCTCTATGGGTTATAAAATCTTGAACTTCTCCATCTCCCCCCTCAACATATGTTACTCTGTGATAAGTGCCGTTATGAATGTTTAAAAAATGTTTCATGATTTTTTTATGTGGGTGTGACGACCTTTTTATTATATATTTATAATGCGTATTAAGTATATTAGTTTTGATATCTGAATTATGATAACGCATGTGTAATAGAATTTGCGATACCTTACTTTCGTTTTCGTTGAAACACCTCTCATAATAATGTATTTTCTTTTGCATATTTTGCATGTATCATATTTACCTAACATAATACAAACATCATCTGGCAACATTTTATTCAATAACTTATGTCGATCTTTGATTTCCTCGCACTTCCAGCAATAAGACATTTTGAACATTATAATATATAACATATTATATATTTTTTTCTTTAAACCATTTTTAAAGAAAAATTTTTATAATAAAATTTCTATATATTTTTTTCAAAATTTTAAAAGTTCAAATCTTAAATATGGTCGGCTGTTGCCCTTCACATAAAAATTACTTTGGTTGTTCCTTTCCTCTATTCTTTCTACTTCATATGTTTCCTTGCTCCATAAACTGACCCTTTCTTTTTCTCCGGGTTTCCTTTTCCTGTAAATCTTCACCTTGTCGCCTACACCTATTTCTGGATATTTCCGGGTTCTGGTTGCTTGCCTGGTCATATTTTGTTTTGCCTTCAATTCGTTCTTATCCTTCATTGCTTCCTTTGGTGTCATTTTTATAGCTGAATGTTCCATTTTGTTATTATATGTTAGTAAAATTTCAAAAATATAATCCGTCCATTGGATATTATTTTTTCCCTTCTTTTCGTCGGCTTCAACTCTTTTATAAAGCATATCTTTAAATGTTCTGATGGCTCTTTCACTAAAATTAGCGTGTGCCCGGGTTCTGTGGTGCTGTATGCCTTCCTCGTCTAAATATTTTTTAATTGCTTCTTTCTGAAAAGCCCCCTCGTCGTCTGTATAAAGTATTTTTGGCTTTCCGCCCATTTTGTTAAAGCCCTCTATGATTCCACTTGCTACACTTGCTTCTTTCTTGTTCTTAATCGGAACTACCACCATAAACCGACTAAACACATCAACCATTATCGCCCCAATATTGAATTTTTGATTTTTAAGGTCATTTATAAAAAACAAATCAAATTGAAATTCGTAAAAAGGTTCTGGCGCTATAAATGTGTTTCTTCCTCTTATCTGCTTCTTCTGTTCAACATTTTCTCTAAAAAAATTATCAACGTCTGCCATTGTAATAGTTTTATCTTTCTCTCTTGCATCTTTCAAGGTCTGTTTTTTGCTTCCGAAACCTGCTCTATCATAATAAACATCATTTATTATAGAATTCTTTTTATTATCACCCATAATAAAAAGAATTAGAATAATATTTTATAAAAACAAAATTTTGTAAAGTATATTGTTAATTCGTTGCCCTTTTTCGTTACCAAAACTTTTAAGAAAAATATTACAAAAGAAATCATGTGCTACAATGTTTAAATTTAAATCATCGTTACCAAATTTTCTATTTTTTCTTTTCTGTGTCATCTTTTTTATTTCGTTCTCTGCTTCTATTCTGTATCTGTCCAATGGTTTATGTCCGTATGTTAAACAATGTCCGACATATCTGATATACCCCATTGAATGCTTATTTATATGTTTGTTTATGTTTTTGTCATTGATTTCATCCTTTATTTTTTGCATCCTCCTATTATAATGGAGAATGCTCCAATATACCGAGTTGAATGTTTTCTTAAACTCTTCCATATTAATTTTTTCGTCGCATTTTTCGCAACGATTAAAAGAATTGACTAATTCAAAAAGGTCTTTGTGTAAAACCTGGTCGCATAAAAGTTTTATTGTGTTTTTTTGGTCGGTGCACTTCGGGCATCTACATAACATATATTATAGTATGGATTTTTTTCTTTAAATCATTTTTAAAGAAAAATTTATATAAAAAAATTTTCTATATATATTTTTGAAACATTTTTATGCCAATCCACCTTGCCAGTGGATGCCAATCCACCTTGCCAGTGGATGCCAATCCACCTTGCCGGTGGATTGCAATCCACCTTGCCAGTGGATGGAATTTTTTCCCTTTGTATTTAGTGTTATCCACCTTGCCGGTGGATGCCAATCCACCTTGCCGGTGGATTGCAATCCACCTTATGGGTGGATTGACCCTTTCTTTAAGGATTTTTTAGGTCTAAAATGCTTCATTTAACAGGTGTATTAGATGGCTCATTTTCCTTGTTTTCCTCTTTCTCCTTCTTTTCCTTCTTTTCCTTCTTTTCCTTCTTTTCCTCTTTTTCCTTCTTTTCCTTCTTTTCCTCTTTTTCCTTCTTTTCCTTTTTTAACGGCTTCAACATTACAACATCATCTAGCGAATGTTTATTGTAGGCGCTAGTTTTAACGGAAGTTTTAGTTTCTGTAAGCTCTAAATTATTCATTATATCAATGTTCTTATCGTTTAAGATTTTGTCCAATGCCTTTCTCTTGTTATATTGTCTAGCGCTTTCTCTTTTTCCTTCGCTAAAACCTTCCTCTGTTCTTCTTTTATGGTAATACAGTTTTTGATATAAGGCGAGTTGTTGTTTAATATCTTCCAGTGTCAATTGGTTTAACATTTGTTCTAAAGTTATATGTTCCATATATATATTATAATATATAAAATAATATTTCTTTAAAACAATTTTAAGAAAATTTTTCTATATATTTTTTTAAAAACTGTTATATTTACAATGCATTGTAAATATAAGATTATTAGGCACTGGCTCGAAAAGGGGACAAACGAATTCCGAATTCGTGAATAAATTCCTGTTATAACTTATGTATAACAAATTATATCGAATGTGTCATAATACTGTCCTTTATTACGTTCATCCAATAATAACGCAAAGCAGTATATACAAACTTGCCACTGGGGGTTCTTCTCCTTCTTTTTCCAAAATCGCCATACCGGCTCTGTCAATATACTATACAATTTATTTTTTAAAATATCAATCCATTGTATTTAAAACGTTTTTGTTTATAACTTCGATATCTTTTTTGACTTCAATTATATCGGTCTCGCATTTTTCCAATCTTTCTTCAAGTTCTTCTGGTGTAATCTGTGATTTACCCCAACCTGTATCGCATATTTCAACACTACCCGACTGTAATATGTTTTCGTCTTTAAAAATATCATCGGGTGAATGATGTCTGCCATTACCGCCAAATTTAGTATTACGTTTATCAATGGTGGTATCTGTCGTAATTTTATTATCTTCTTTTGTTGTTTTTGTTTCTTTGCGATAATATTGTCTTTTGCATCTACACGGAATACAGTGAAAGCCTTTTTTATCAATATGAAAACCTTTCTGTTTTTCGCTATTATCGTTAGACGTATCGCTCATAATATTTTGTATTATAATATATTTAATTTTTCTTGAATTTTAAATATTGCAATATACCTTTACAAATTTCCAAAAACGAATAACAACAACGCCTATACCGTGGCTCGGTGATTACTATTTGTTCAACTTCTTCTATCTCATTTATAGCCTCTATGTATTTGTCGTAATTCATTATATAATTAAAATATAAAATCTTCTATGTATTTATAATGAATAATAACATTCCGATCGTCAAACCGATAGACATACCGGAATATACATATAAAAACTCAAAATATGATATGATGCCGTCGCTTCCGTTCCGGGGTATATTGGTTGCCTCATCTACTGGCGGTAAAACGGTATTGATACAAAACCTTATATTGAATATTTATAAAGGCTCCTTCGAAAGAATATTTATATTCAGTCCTAGCGTTCATGTCGACGATACCTGGAACAGCGTAAAAAAACATATATCCGATCATATGAATGTAGATACGGAAAAAGAGAAAACATATTTCGAGGAATATAACCCCGAAGCGTTAAATCAAATTATAAAAACACAGCACAAAGTTATCGACTATCAAAAAAAGAATAAACAAAAGAATTTGCATTCAATATTGATCGTCATCGATGATTTCGCTGATGACCCAAAATTCGTAAGGTATTCAAATATATTACATTCATTATTTACCCGCGGTCGTCATAATGCAATATCTGTATTGTTATCAACACAGAAATATAATGTCCTAGCTCCGATAGTAAGATTAAATGCATCCGCGTTATTTATATTCCGATTGAAAAATATGAATGAAGTCAATTCATTTCTAGAAGAAAATTCGGCATTAGTGAATAAAGAGGAATTGTATGAGATGTATAGAATAGCTATAAATGATGCGCCATATTCATTCCTATATATAAATACAAATGCAAAAGATATAAATCGTATGTTTTTTATTCGCTTCGAAAAGGCTATGACAATATCAACGGATATGCAATAAAAAATATAAAAATAAATAAATATATATATATATATTTCAAATATACTTATTTCAATTGTATTTATTTCAATCATACATATATTATTTTATTTATTTACAACCCTTCCCAGGCGGTCTCCCTCGCTTTTTTGTCGCCATCGGGCGGAACGATCTGCATCCGCGGTGGTAGGCTTTCCACCTCGGATCTTTTAGGTTTTGGGGTTTTAGGGTTTAGGGTTTTAGGGTTTTAGGGTTTTTGATAAGGCGCTTGACCTTCTTTTTGTCATCGTCCTTCTTGTTGTCGTCTTCCTTCTTCTTGTCACCTCGGTTTAGGGGAGGATGTTGGGTTTTTAGGGTTTTTAGGGTTTTATAGTTAAGTAAAGTTGCTCATCCGGCTCCTCGTCACAATCGCCTCTCTTTCTTTTGTTGTCCTCTTTCCGCGCGGTGCCTTACATAGGGGTATGGTGTAAGGTTTTATTTTTTATATGTTTTTTAATTAAGTAAAGATACTGCTTCGCTTCGGTGGTGGGGGCACAACTTTCGGCTTTCTGCTTTCCTTGGTTGATATTAAACACCGTGAATAATAAATATTACCAAAAAATAACATAAGTAAATAGTTTTCTAAATGTTTTCAAGTCACTGAACATTTTGGAACGCGGTATGGTGGTCGTGGCATCCTTTTTACCTTTGGGACCGGTGGAGATACCTTGGACGTCGTGGTGCGAAGGTATTCTGGGGGCGGGTGTCGGGGATGTGACGGACCCCCTTTGTCCCTTTTCCTCCTTTCCTGTTCTTCCTTTTGTCTCCTTTCTTCTTCCATCCTTCTTTTTTCCTCCATTGCCCTCCTCGCTACTTCATCCTGCTTCTCCTTTTCCTCAACTTTCCTCCTCATACACTCCTCCATCTCCATATGCGTCCTTTCGATGTTTTCGTTTTCCGCCTGCCAGTCAGCAAACATTCGTAGTCCGACATACCAATCCTTGGTTGTATTTCAAAAAGAAAAAAACGTATAAACCAAAATAATAACCAAAATAACAAAAAATACTAATACTAAAACCGTGGCGCATGCACCATCTCGCGGGACGTGACCTTATATATGCATTGTGAGAACAAAACATGAAACAAAAGATATATATGTAACATGTTAGAAAAACACTACAATTACAGTCAAGACACCACCACCATGGTGTCGGCACCACCCCCCGTTGAATTGGGAGCTTCGACAAAAAAAGCCATAGTGGTTACTGCGGACGACATATACATGCATGACATGACATCATGGTAGCATGACTGCACACAACATGACAGCACAACATGACAGACTGCACATGTGCAAAAGCAGTATAAATTTTCGATATATTTCAAAAAATCTTAAAAATATATTTCATAAAAAATATATTTCCTAAACCCTAAACCCGAGAAATGATAATATTTTTTAAAAAATATCATCATTTTATCAAATCAATGAATAACTGCATAAATTCACTGCGGGTAATTTATAATATATTTTATCGCTTTTGGTTTCTTCTAATTTTTCAATCCTTTCTATACAATCCTTCAAGGTATCAAATAATAAAATATCCGCCTTGGTCTTTTCGTTAATGTCTAGTTCCTTTATATTTTTAATATTTTCGGAAGCACAAGATTTAGAAGATCTAGAACCCATTATATATTATTATTTAGATAAAAATCAGTTTTTGCTTTTGGTTTTTGCTTTCGCTTTTGCTTTCGGCTTCTTTTCCTCATCGTCGCTACTCGCTTCTTCTTTTTTCAGCTTCCTTATATCTTTCTCTAAATCATCAACTTTTTTCATAAGGCTTTGCACGGCTCCCCACAATACAACATTCATTTTAATATAATTCAACCTCAAATAATCATTGTCGCTATCTTTCATAACCATCTTGGACCAGTGTTTAGGCATTTTTGAATTAGGTATGTCCTGTGCTATAAAACCTATCTCTCTTTCTTCTTTGCCTTTAAAATTGAATTCCTTCGGTTTAATATATTTAACAATATCATAACACGTTTTGCTACTGACCTCCGTTATATTTTCTTTAAGCCTTTCGTCTGACGTTTCCGTAGCCGTTCCGTTAACGTGTAACCCGGTGCTTGACACTTCACAGATATTAGCGCCGTTGATGCTTAAAAAGATTAATCCATCGGCATCGGGATTATCTATTTTTACCCGTTCGCTCGTGGAAACTGTTGAATGTGTAAAATCTAAATGACCTAACACATTAACATTAGCGTTACTTATCGCCACCTCCGGCGTGCTTCCTACCGTTCCAACTATAAGATTAATTGCTCTGTCCGTATCTCCGTTTCTTATATCCAGATCGTAATCGCTACCGTTTAAAGTTTCCTTAATGCCTGACGAATGTTGAAATAATATCTCGCCTTGTATATTTAAATTAGCTTCCGCCGTTGCGTTACCAAGTATATTTAAAGTTTGGTTTATTGTCGTCGGTCTGTTCATCGTAATTCCTACCGGGTTGTCATTCAGTTGTAAAGCAATAGAACTTATGGTGGGATCCAACGCTCTATTACTTTGTAGTGAAAAATTAATCTCGTTGGACGATATTACATTTAACGAATCGTTGGCATCCGCTCTTCTGTATATTTTGCTATTATTCCATATCAACATTTCATTGTTAAAAGTAGTAGCACCGTTAAATCTTACCGTTGAACTGAAATTAGAATTACCGCCATTAACATTAAGAACATCAACAACAGCATTTGCTCCTATTCCTAATTTATTACATCTTACGGCGTTTGAATTGTTCATATTCAAAAATAGCTGTTGCGATGTATCATTGACATTGTAAGCATCAATACCGAAACTTCTAAATCTTAATTTCCCACTGTTGTTAGCGACTGAAAAAACATTACTCGCGTCCGTTGTTGCTTTGTAAAAAGTGAAACCTGAAACATTGGAAATATTAGCATTTGTATTAAACAAATTAAGATCGTTATGAAAAGACGTTTCGCCACTGACAGAAAGATTATTGGATAAATTCATACCGCTAGCTGTTACGTTGGACACCGATAAATCATTAGTTATATTAACGTTTCCCGCAGGATTTAAATTTAAATCTACAACACTGTCGTCGCTAGTGGCATTGCAGTTTATTTTATTTCCTTGTAAAGTTATATAGTTGGTTTGATTTCTAAACACCGCTACGTTTCTATCTGCTTCCGCTCCAAATTGATTACTGAACAAAACTCCTTCCAAAGGTTCAACATTTACAACGGAATTTTTTAAGGTTAGTCCTTGGTGTAATATGGAAGGTCTTGATAAATCAATAACCGGAAAGAAACTAACGTTATCTGTAAATGTTGATTTGTCCTCTTTCGATGACAAAAAACTATCAATCTGCGTATCTGTGTAGCCACCACTTCCCGCACCTGCTATTAGTCCATCCACCTCGGTTTTTGTATAAATATTATTATTAACATAAGTTTGATTGTAAAATAAACTATCCACTATGGTTGATGTATAATAATTTCCTAATGTTGTTGTTAGTGAAGAAGGCGATACGAAGTTAGAATTTAGCTGTGTCGTGGTTTGGTAATCGGTGTTTAATAAATGTGTTAATGAACTGATGTTAAAAAAGTTCTGTTGCTGTTTCGTGTTCAATATTGATATATCTGTGGTGTTGGTTTCTATATTGCTAGCATTCGTGTCTATTAAAGATATGTGAGATGTTAATGTGTTGTTGTATGCCACGTCTTTAGATGTTAAAGATGCTACGCTATCGTCTAAATCCTGTTGTGAAACACCGCCACTCGATACAATTTGACTATCTACATAATCCTGCGTCGCGAATTGCTCGCCTATTTCTGAAACGCCCGTGGCGAAAATCTTATATATTTGATTTGCGTAGATCGTGTTAAGGTTGTTTATAGTAGCCATTATTAAATTAAGTAGATTTTATTTAATTTAATAATGTTTTATTTTCTTTTCCCGAGCCCCGACTTAATCTAAAACAGTGCTGGCACTTTCGGAGAGCTCAAAAACATGTTCTGAAACAAGCGTGACATATACTTGCTCAATTCCTAATGCGAAAGTTTGGTTGGCTCCTTTAATTTTAAAAGTCAATAAGGACCCCATTTTGGTATTGGTTCCGGTAAAATTCATATCGGGTTGCTTATCGAAATTTATTCCTCCGATGAACTTGTCGTTGGCGTATCTATAAATGTCGATGGAAAAGCCATCGTAATAAGGCGACATTACATTGACGGCACGGCGTAAGAAATACATTGCTTCGGATATACTTTCCACGGCTTGTTCGGGGAATTTTTTATTAGCGATCTGCATGTAATAGGAAATTTGCTTGTCGCTGTCGATCACGCCTTCTAAATTATCAATCGTTGCAACCATTGGATGGAAAAACCAGGTCCATTTCTTTTTGGCATAATTTCCGGCTGTGGTGTTGTTGTTAATTTGTGAATTGCTTAACGTAAAAAACATCTGCGATAAGCGGGTCGAAGACTTAACGATATTCATATTGATTTCCGTGTTTCCCGCCGTGAAGGTTTGAGAAAAACTGTGATAAGCGGGATAAACCATTCGAAGACGACCCCCTTTCAATAAATGCGAAACCACGTTATTATTAACGGAATTATCGACTGTTATTAATTCGCATCGAAGGATACAATTTTGAATAGCCCAGGAGGTTGTGGTGTTTCGTGTGGTAAAATATAAACCATTAACATCGTCTTCTGCCTGTGTTCCTGCTACGGGTGTGGCTGGATTGATTACCGGTTCTTGTTGATCGGAACAAATTTCAAAAATAAATTCTAACGGACAATACCGAATTGGAGGATAATACCCGGATTGAACGAAGCCACAGCATGGTTTGTGCCCCATCCGAACGAATTTTCCTTTTTCAATTCCTGTCGTGTTGGCTCTGGTAAGTTTTGGTAAAACGATACCTCTGTCGTTTCTTCCAGTTGTAGCTGTCGCGTCGTGGTCTTCGATTGCAAAGGCATAAAGTCGGTTAATTCTACTATCGTATCTGGTTAAACAACCTTCCTGAATATCGTCCAAATTTCTTACTTCTTCCGATTTGAAAGATTTCATTTTTTCACATACTAAATTATAATTATCGATGTCGTTAATTTGTTGTCCTGCCGCATTGCATCTATAACGTGTGAAAAAGGCGTGGCTTTCACCCAAGGGTCTTAAATATTGTCCCGCTGTCTCTGATGTATTGACGACGTCGAAAAATAAACAGATGCTAGACATATCGATGTAATTGTTGTCTTCACCGGTAACAACAAACTTAATATATTTATTACCATTGTTGCTACTAAAAATGTTTCCAGATACGCTAGGAAAATGGACCTGCTTACGATCTGTGATATACGCGGCGCTTTCTGGAAGTCCGAACTGTAAGGAATTTATCATGTTATCCTGTGTTTCAGCAATAACTAAATCCATAACTTATATATTATTTATTAGATTTTTTATTATGAATATTATTATATTTTTTATGTGAATTTAAATTGTTAATATTTTTTGAAATTGTTTTTTCCAATTGCGGTTGTGCCACTGCCGTTACATCGGCTTCAACGATCCCTCTAATGGTTTCATAAGATGAATTGTTGATGCTTTTCGTAAGCTTGTTTTTAAATTGGACGTTTTCGGGGGCTTTTCCTATCCTCGTCGGTTCCTTTGTTTTCCTGGTCTTGTTAAGCATTATATTATAATGTTTTAGATAATTTAAAACCATCCTTGTTCGGGTATAGTTTCGTCGATGTGCAAAAGCTCGTTTATATCATGGTTCTTTATAGGGTTGAAGGTATCGGTAGAATAATTTATAGCTCCGCTATCAAAACCGCTAACAACATCGCCGGTTTTTCTGAAACGCTTGTGCTGTTCGGTCGGTTTATCTAAACCAAAAATCGGAGAAATTAAGCTTATCACGGGTGCATCATAAGTTCTTGTTTTATAATTTTTGTCCTTAAATTCTTTGTTTAGTTCTAAAACAACACTGCCCCCCATACTATGCCCCAATAGCGTATCCACTTGCGGATTTTCTAATAATACTCGCCTAGCTTCTTTGTAGCGATCCATGTCCCTTATTCTTCCTGTTTTGAGATTGGTGAAATTTTGTCGCCAGTCTCGCATGGATGTGGTTCCGCCAACATACATTTTATTTCCTTTAACAAAAATTTTATTATCTCGATCATAAGCATATTTAATACCTTGTGTATTTGAAATTTTACCGTTATTTTCTAGCATCGTATTTAGTTGCGACTGTATTTTTGCCATTATATAAAAAAGATTATAAATTATTTATATCAATTATATTATATATATGACGGAAAAGAAGCAAGATAATAAAGATAATAAGCTAGATAAAAAAGGTAAAAAAAATTATATGTGGAACATGTGGACAAGCATATATAGAAAAAACTTTTATGGATAGAATAAAACATATAAACACGCCTTACCATCAAAAATTTGTTGAAGAACGATATAAACAAAATCCTAAATTATGCGAAAAACGAATAGAGACTAATCGGCGAAGAATGAAAAAATGAAATATTTAATATCTAAAACTAAGATATAGTAATATGAGTATCAGACCATTGACGTATAAAAAGGTTTATGTAAATTCAAAATATCGCACAACCAACAGTCGAGGTATAAGCGACTTTCAAATAGAATTAAGGGAAACCTTTGAAATACCCGACGGGACCATTATGCAGGTGCATGAGCTGGCAATTCCGAACACGTGGTATTCTATAAATGAAAATAACAGAAATCTGCATTTTCAACACAGAGTTTTAGCACCGGCAACACCGACGGGAGCGGTTTATTTGAGAATTGAATTACCTATTGGAAATTACACGCCACCGGAATTAGCAAACGTGATACAGACGGAATTAAATTTCTTCTTTGATGTTACGGGCAGAGACAATACCTATACCGCGACATACAACACTATATCAAACAAAATAACGATCGTTTCAAATTACCTGGAAGTGATTTTTATGGTGCTTCCCGATAGTATGATTGCCACGAACGCGGGGTCGTTTTCAAACAGCGTCGATCTAAACAACTTGAAGAGCATAAACGACACGTTGAATACGCCACTTCCCCTAGATTTTTCAACATCGACCGCGCCGTGGGTTTCGGGATTTGTAAATTTGTTGAGCCATCAGGACATTTATATATCGTGCCCGGAGTTATCAAACAACAATTTTCATAGTCCTTCATCTTTTTCAAATGCCATTGTAAAAAAGGTTCCCGTCAATGCTTCCTTCGCTGGTATCATAAACGATCCCTACGGAGTTACAGATTATGATTATGTAAATGTCTCACGTCGTTCGATAAGACGGCTAACTTTTAGAATAACGGATGAAACGGGCAACCTCATCGACTTCAACGGCGTCAATTTGAGTTTTTCCTTGCTCTTCCATAATACCGATGCTAATTGAATAGCAATAGAAAATATATAGAACAATATATATATATGACCGATCAAAGCTCGGAAACCGTAGCCGTCAATGATGAACCCGAAAACGAAGCAACCGAAGCGCAACCGGAAACCGAAACCCCAATGCCTGAACCCGAAAAGGAGGAAGCTAAACGAGTTAAAATTAGGGACGTTGTAAAGGAACCTACCGAATGCAAGGACTGTAAAAAACCGATGACCATAAAAACGTTAAGGTATAGCCATCCTGAAAAATGCGAAAAGAAACCAAGTAATATTATTGATAAACCAGTAAAAAGACAAGCGCCCAGAACCAAAGCAAAAATAAACGTTGAACCTCTCGCGCCAGAACATAATGAAAATAATTCAGTGGCACCACCACAATATCAAGAACAACAACCGCCTGTTTCAAAAGTAATTCCACCTGCGCCGGCTGTGCCACAGCAACAGTTTTCAAATCCTTATGCAAATTTAACGCAACAACAATTATTGCAATTACAAATGAAATCGATGAACGCCGAAATTTTGAGAAGAAGACAGGAAAAATCTGATAATATGTGCAAAGCTATGTTTCAACCAAGAAGTAAAAAATCTAAATAATAATATATACAAATGGTTCTATATAATAGGTTCAAATTTCAGAAAAATAAACGGCAACATAAGAAAAAATCATTAGATAATCCTGTCGTGAATTCGCCGGAAGATCTCGTATATCGACAACAAAATATTGATTATTTGCTAAACTTGAAAAAGCAACTAGAAGCGAGAGAGGCAAAAGAAAAAAACATAGCGTTTAAGCGTAGATTGTTAGAGGGTCAGATGAAAGCAAACTACGAAAGCGAGATGAGTAGATTGAAGGGGGAGATGCATAATCCAAGAATACCCGAGACTTCTCTGGAACATCTGAGAAAAAGGTATGACACGTTAAGCGAATTGAGCGAAACTATTTTCTAAAACAATATATAAAAAAGAATGGTGGTTAAAAATTCCGGAATACAATTTCATAGAAGATCTAGATACGAAGATATTTTGGAGCTGGTGAATGACGATGAAGAAGCGTTAAAACCCTTTCCTAATAGAGATGCTGTATTTTATAAACAAAGCAACAAAGGAACCCGTTTCGATGGAAAGGATCATTTGGACAAATTAAAAGTTCAAGAAAAACAAATCGCCGAAAGGATCGTTAGGGATCATATGCTACGCGAATACGCTAGCGATAATGGTATGACACATAGAGCTTTATTTACGGAGCACGATCGCCCCGAATCGGAACAGCCCAGAACCCCAGAAATGTTTAATATCGCAACGGATGCGGACACCAATTCAGTAATTGAAGAATACGGAACGCCACAACAACAACTGTTCGAAATAAACGAGACGTTACAAAACGTAGCGACATCGCAACAGAACAATCAACAAAGTATTAATCAAGCGCATCAACAACAGTTGGAAAACGAGGAGCAAGGCGGGTCGGGAATTTTAAAAAGTCTAGGGGGTAGAGCATTAAGAATAGGCGGTAGCGTCGCCGGTAATATGATTTCGGGAATGGATCTCGGCACCGCCACATTCGCGGGTATGACACAGGAAGCGATGCAATCATTACAAGAAGTGTTGATGAGAAGACCCACGCCACCACCGAGACCGTTGTTAGACTTCGTGGGAACAACAGGAGACGGGCATTTCACGACATACGATCAGACGCCAATACCAAACATGCAATATTTACAACCTTCAATAGTTTTACAACCACATCAACCTAACGTCGGTGCTACACAACAACCTTTACCGATTGCATCATCAAGCCAACCAACGACAGCAGAAATACAACCAAGACCACAGCGACCAACACAGCCTAAAACAAAATCGAGACCGAGACCAACGCCCAAAGCATCGCAGGTGCCACCGCAATCCAATTTTCAAGAAGGAGGGGCGTCGGGGTCAGGAAACAATGAAGAAGAACGAACACCGCCGAGACCATCAACACCGCCACGAAACGAACCCAGAAGAACCCGCTTAACGAGAAAAACAAATTTGAAGGAAGGAACGACGGAAGAGCAAGAGATGGCATCACCAACATTAATAATTCCTAGTAAAATCGGTATTCAAAAATTAAGAGAATTGTTTGAAGAAGCAAACAACAGAAAAACAATAACCGCCACCGCATATAGAAATTTTAGAAGCGCGTATAACAACTGGGTAAGATCTACCGGCGATAAAGAAATGAAAAAACAATATCTACAAGAACTCAAAGATTTATATAGGAAAAATATTTATAATAAATAAGAAAAGGATAAAAATCTTTCAATAAAAAATAGTTTATTGAAAGATTTTTGATAATGTAAAAAGTTTTAAAAGTTTTAAAAACTAAAAATATATAGTATTATATATAAATGAAAAAATCGGTTCAAGATGAATTATTTGAAATTCTCTATAAACAAGCAAAGCACGAATTAGAAAAGCTAGAAATTATCAAAGAAAGTAGGATAAGCAAAATTGAGGAAATTAAACAAAAATGCATTATAGAAAAAGAAGAACAGGAACATTTAGATAAAGAAATGAAATATTTAGAAAAACAAATTGAGCTACAAAAGGAATTGATAGAATTATATGAAAAGAATAATATATAAAAAGTTTTAAAAGTTTTAAAAAGAAAAATATATAATAATACATATGTTGAAACTTGTTAAAGAAGTCGTGCCAGCTAGGGACATCACAAAAAGCGAATACCAAGAAATCTTAGAACCTTTTGAAATAGAATTGGATAAATTATCGGTTGATTATGGAAGGAAAAAATACATATTATTGCTAAAACAAGAAAAGATAATGACAAATATGAAAGTGCGATTTAATACATCACCAGCCGATGACGAATATATTAAAAATATAAGAAGAGAAATGAATGATTTACAGGGTTATTTAAAAACAAAACATGCGCTGTAAAATCTTTACAAGGATTATTTTTACATTTTTAACAATAAAAGTTTTAAAAGTTATGATATATGGTATATGCCTAAAGGGATAATAACATATATCTATAACCATGGTGAGTTCAAGATATTGTAAAGGTTGTCAGGGAATGCGTGAATGGTGGGAATTTTCTGAAAACTTCAAATTATGTGATGACTGTAGAAGACGATGTCGTGAAAAAAGTAGAAAAAATTATGAAGAAAATCCTGATTTATGTAAGTTAAAACAAAAGCAGTATAGGGACAGTCATAAAGAGCAAGAAAAAGAAAGACATAAAAGATATCAAGAGGAAAATAAAGAAAAGGTAAAAGCATCAAGACAAGAATATATGAAAATAATTTATCATTGTCCATTTTGTAATTATGATGTAAAACATTACAAAAAATCACAACATGAAAAATCGGTAACACATAAAAACAATGTAATATTAAAAGAGCTTGAAAATCTTGCAACACATAAAGATTAATCCATATTTTTTACAATAATTCTTACAAAGTTTTTTTTATCAAGATTTTTATTAAAAACTTTATGATGAAATTTTGGAAAATTGATTTTTATGAAATTTTATAAAATGAAAATTTTTCATTAAATTTTTTATGAAGATTTTTACGATGAAA
>CAJNJA010006886.1:5147-16556 GCA_905231915.1 Symbiodinium necroappetens
CCTAAACCCTAAATAACCCAAACCCTGAACCCTAAATAACCCAAACCCTAAACCCTAAACAAGGAAACAGGACGCAGCAATCAAAGTTGGAGCGGACCGGCCTCTCGGCTCTTCGAAACCATCTCCCAAACTGAAGCCCCCAAGCGTGCAGCAAAGAGGACGCGGTTTAGGGTTTAGGGTTTAGGGTTTAGGTGTTTAGGGTTTAGGGTTAAGGGTTTAGGGTTTAGGGGTTTTAGGGTTTGGGCTTTAGGGGTTTTAGGGTTTAGGGGTTTAGGGTTTAGGGTTTAGGACGCAGAGTGAACCCACCTAAGACAACGCCGCGAGCATGAGTACTACCAGTACCGCTGATGAGGCCGAAGATGTCGATGAGAGTCATGGCGATCATGACGAAGGTGATGAGGGGATGATGTTGTTGTCGATGCTGACGATGGCGGTGATGATGCCCTTCACTGTCCTAGTTGCTGATACTTTGCATATACTCGTATGTAGAAGTACACTTGTGACAATAATTTTCAAGGCCTAGACCATGAACGAACACGCAAGCGGCCACGCCTCCAAGCAGTTGCGTACCGTCGCTCTGGCTAGGCGTCCTGGCATGGTGGCTTCTGAAGGCCCGAAGCCTTCAAACTTCCGAGCTTTCTCGCCAGAAGTGTATAAGCCCTATAAGCCTGACATATTTCATGTAGGCTTTCGCAGGACTTTCCTGACTTCCGGTTTAGGGTTTAGGGTTTAGGGCTTATAGGGTTTAGGGTTTAGGTTTTATAGGGTTTAGGGCTTAGGGAAGGTTCAGCCTGCCAAAGAATGCAGGGACTGAAGATGTTGGAGGATGCTTACGTTTGGAGTTTGTACGCTTTTCAGATGAGTAACCGTTCCTTGACCTACCCCTGAGCTTCTTAAAACCCACATGCAACCCAAAATCCCTCTACACCCCACCAACTAATCACAGTACTTTGATTTATGAAACAATTCGGGGGGGGGGGGCCCACAATATAGACCTCCGCTATAAAGACCCCAGCAGGAGACCCACAAATCTGCTCCGAAACCCCAGAACTTTTCCGAACCTGTTTGGGTTTCGAGTTCGGGGTTCGAGATTTGCAAACGGAGTGAATCCCAGAAGGTTAGAAACATGGATTTAGGATGATTCGTGCTGGGATCCCCTACACCTCACCTTAAGGTCAGGAGGAGATTGGATGTTCCAACTTTCTGGCTTCTACTATACCCCTAAACCCTAAACCCCTAATCCCTACACCCCTGAACCCCCAAGCCCTTATAAGTAAGCTTTAGGCTTTGAGGTTCTGAGAGCTGACGGGATCTGGGGAGTGTGTCGTCTTAGACTTCTGGGGTCCCCGAGTCTAGGGCCTTGCAAGCGCTCTTTTTTTGGCAGGAAAAAAGCACAAAGATTAGGGTCTTTTACACTGGTTCTACTAAGCTTCGGTAGATTTCCGTCGAGATTTGGGGTCTGCAGGGCTCCATGTGGATAGTCGTATAAATTAGGGTCTCTTTTTCATTTATGTCCCCCCAAATAGCACCGCACCCTTATAAACAAGGACCCTAAAAGTGGCCCTAATGTACACAACTACCCCTCTGTGCAGAGTAGCTCTTGCGACTGCCGGAGGAAAGGCAAAGTCGGCTCTCGACCTACGTAGGATCCCAGACCTCCAGGAGGATTATAAAGGGGTTCCTAGAGGCTCCATATACACTACTATTATGGAATTAGGCTCCCCAAAACCATAATAAGGATGGTCTTTTGGCGCCCAATTCCATAATGGTAGCCTATATGGAGCCTTTGGGGTTCCTATAAAGCACCCTTTCGGAAGTACCGAGTCCCAAATTAGGGGATCTACCTCTTTAGATCGGTCTGGCATGCTACTGGAAGACGCCTGCGTGGTTTACGATTTAGGGCTCGGGCTTGGGTTTAAGGCTTCGGGTTTGGGAGAGTGTGGGATCATCGAGTACGGATATTAAGCAACATTGGCCTCATGGCATCTACCATTCCAAAAGGCTAGGGCTATACCTAGGGTTTAAGGCGACTACCATTTTAGGGCCTACAGGGATTAAGGCGAAGCCCCACCCCCAAAGACCCGCCTTTGCAGATCCCCTTGTTGCTTGAATGCCTGCGCCGCGGCCGCCGCAAATCTCTAGAACACACCTAGACAGTAGTAGGGCTTACGGGGCTTGGGGTTTAGGCCTTAGGGTGTAGGATTTACGGCGTTTACGGCTTAGGGGCAGGGAGCTTGGAGGCCTCACCCCTACTTGTACATGACTGGCTGATGGCTTCTAAAATGAGAGAATCTCCAGGATGCCTAAGAAGTCCATGCCTCCTGAACCCAAAACCCCCTAAGCATCAATCGCATAAGCTGCAAAGGCACCCTCTCTGCCCTGAAGCCGATAGAGCTACAGACTAACCCCGCAAGCATCTACACCTTACCCCTTTGATCCATCCCAGCACTCTACAAACCCTAAACCCTAAACCCTCTGACTTAAACTATGACCTACACCCGATAAACCCTCATGCTGAGGCCCGGTTCACTTAGACCCCCTAATGTGCGCCCAAAGCCGTATAGAAAACAATGCTTAGGCCTCAACCCGTCCCAATAAAAAAGCAACTCAAACCCACTTAAGCTTCGAACCTGATACCACGGACGACCCAAAGCACAACCCTAAACCCTAAACCCTAAAACCCTAAAACCTGAAACCCTAAACCCTAAGACCCCAAACCCGAAACCCTAAAACCTAAACCCTTAAACCCCTAAACCCTAAAACCTAAACCCTTCAGTCAGCCAAAGGGCGTAGGGTCGCAGAAAGTACGGCTCATGCGGGCTTACGGCATCTGTGACTCCAGGTTTCGGGCTTAGGGCCCAATAGGGGTCGACGGCCTTGACTCTGCAGGAAGTCTCCATGAATGGTTCGACGACATCTGTGCGGCCTTTGTGGACCGGCTGCCGGACAAAGGCATTCTGCGAGGCGCTTGTGGCCTTGTTACTCTTCAACTTGGCCTCCAGATACTTCAAGGCCTGGGCTGCGTCGTGCGACAGGGCAAGGAGGTCCGTTTTGAACTCAGACTCCTTTTTTGCCACATCCAAACCATAAGGCCTTAAGGTTTAGGGCTTAGGCTCTAGGGTTTTAGGCTGTAGTCTTTTAGGTTTTGGGGTTTAGGGCTTAGGGTTTAGGGGTGTGGGGTTTAGGTTTTAGAGTTTATACGGCCTCATAGAGGTAGGGGTTTATTGGGTTTAGGGGAGTTTGGGTTATCTATGTCCGCTACTGTAAAGAGCATCCACAAGGCAATCCCTGCTCACAACAGGAGGAGTCAATTGGATGACGCAGACTCAAAAGAACTTCTAGTGGGCTTGAGACTTAGACGTTGTGTCTGTCGAGATTGCAGAATCTGAGATCGTGGGTGTTTTTCTCAGACCCTGACCGTAGTACCTGCTTTTGATGGCTCATGCTATGGCTGGGAGCCTAAAAACCCTAAAAAGGAAGCCCCCACAACTAGTCACTGAAGTCAAAAAAGTGGAAACCTACAGATAGAGCGACAATAAACTTATCTTGACGCCGCTACAAAGAAGCACTAAGGATCTAAGAACCCTAAACCGTAAACCCTAAACCTGAAGCCTAAACCCTAAACCCTAAACCTGAAGCCTAAACCCTAAGCCCTAAACCCTAAGCCTAAACCCTAAACCCTAAACCCTAACCCTGAAGCCTAAGCTTTCGCAACAATCTCATGGCTTGCCTCTGCTCCCGGCGCGGCAGGGCTCACCGGAGGTCTGCAGGAGAGCGCAGATATGGGGACTTTCCGAAAATTAGGGTACCTTATTTTGGGGTTCTTATAATAATGAGGATCCTACTATTTAGGGTACCATATTAGGGTCCCCTATTTTCGGAAACCCCCATATCTCTGTTTACGTTTCCGGGTTTATGGGTTGGGTTTAGGGTTCCGGATCTTGTTCCCTAAGCCCTAAACCCCGAACCCTAAACCCCTACTTGTAGCCCTTCTTTTCGCTGTGGTTCAGCGCTGTTCGAATTTTTTCGCATCGGTCTCAAGGGCCCAACAATTGGATCCTTGGGCTTCGGATAGTCGTTATGTAGGTCAGTATTCGAGAGAGTCTAACAGTACAACCTGAACCCCGAACCCTAAATCCTTAACCCTAAACCCGAAGCGATGATTGTCAGGTTCTCGGACCCTGCGGGAATTCAGATTATGGAGAATGATGCAAGCTGAATGCAGACCCCAGATTATACACTCCCATGCTCATAAGGCATGCTTACAGGCAGGTGGGTAGGGTTTAGGGCTTAACTATGCCAGTTTAGGGTTTAGGGTGTAGGGCCTTTCTGGTACCCCCTTTATGGAGCCCTTTCTGGGATTGGGTCTAGGGTTTAGGGTTTGGGGCTTATGTCAGTTTGGGTTTAGGCCTTTAAAGCAACCATTTTTGGAGCCCTGCTTGGAATCCATGCCTTTGTCTGCAAGGTTCTGGGTTCAGGGTTTAGAGTTTATGTAGAACCCTGATTCCTAGACCTCCCCCGGGCCCTCTCTTCAAGGGCCTGAATAGGAGGATTTTGTATTCGATTCCCTATGACAGGAAGCAGCCCTCTACATGACCTGATGACCTGTTGCCAAAAGGACCTGCTTGTTACTAAAGGGATGCTTCGAAGCATTGCGTCTGCAAAGTAACCGAAGGTTTGAGTTGTGTTTTTGAGCGTTTAGGAGTGTAGGGTTCCAGGGTTCAGGAAGATGCTTGGGGGTAATAGCGTTACAAGTTGTAGCCACAAGCCCATAAAAGAAAAAGGTTTGAGGCACTGATGCCGATGCATGAGGTACTGGCTGTAAAGGCCACAGGCCGCACCATGCAGTTAGCAGCTGGAGATGGTTGATCTAGAACTGTCATAATTTGCGTTGGATGGAAGTCTACCCATAGGCCCCTAAATAGTTCCTTTTTGGGATTACCTTATAGGATTCTAAATATAAACCCTGAAATGGAACTACTTAGGGGCCCTATGGCTAATGCAACCGCGATCTTCCGGTCTTTTTGTTGCAAAGCGTCTCTTGTGCTCCAGACCCCTGCTGTGGCGTCAGCGATGGGTTTTAACAAGTCGTCGAGGTCGCCGGCCGCCCACAGTGGTAGTTGGGAACTGACCGAGAGGGTAACTACTACAAACAGGAGCACTAATGCAAAGAATACCTTCATAGTGATGACTAGCTGGCAGCTGGTCATGCTGCTCAGACAAGCAGTTACAAGCATCAATCGTCCCCTCTCCGAAATCGTGCAAAGGTTGGCAGCTGCTTTGGACTCGCAGGAAAACTTGTCCGATTGATCCAAGCCCTGCAGATACCCGCATCGGTAACACCTTGTCCGTGCTGCTGCTCCAGCTCCTAATCCCACTCCCCGACTGCTGCCCCGACTCGTACGCTTATCACTCCTCCTGCCTCTGCTACTACTACCACTACATAGCACCACTACCACTACCACTGCTACTGCCAGTACCAGTACCACTACCACTGCCACTGCCACTGCGACTACCACTACCACGACCACTACCGCTGCCGCTGCCACTATCACTGCCACTGCCACTACCACCTGCCACTACCACGACCACGACCAGTACTGCTGCTGCTGCTGCTGCTGCTGCTGCTGCTGCAGCTACAGCATGCTACAACTACTTCGACTGCTACTGCTACTCCTACAACGACACTACGACTACAACACGACGTCAGCGACGGAGCTCATAATTCTACAGGTTTAGGCTGTAGGTCTCGAGCTCACCAACAAGCCCCAACCAAGTAGACCCCATTGAATAAAACCCTTTAGTTGTCTCTGCCCTGTGCAGTACGCTAGCCCAGTTTGAACAAACCCCTATTCGCCCTTAAACCCCACGCAGCGTAAGGTACACTGCTTGACAAAACCCTGTTTGCCCCTTAAACCCTAGGAACCGTACACCACAAACCCTAAACCCTAAACCCTAAGTAGCCCGAATTCCTATGTACTCAAAAGTGCCCTAAACCCTAAATTAAACCCTAAGCACCCGAATTCCTAAAAACCCAAAAGCGCCCGAAACCCTAAAGAAGCACTCAACCCTACAGCCTAAGTCTGCTTCAGTTACCTCCAGGGTTCGGAGATCAGTGCAAGTGCATGCAGCTCCCAGGCAGACTCCCTGAAAACTTCGGAGGGTTTAGGGTTTAGGGTTTTCAGGACTGAGGGTCTTATGGGCTTTATGGGAACATACTTACTAACATATGGTTTAAGGTTTTGGGTCTTGGGATTTAAGATAACATGCTTACTACATGGTTTAGTGCTGGGGGTCTTGGGCTTTAAAAGAAAACTGTTTAGGGTTAAAGAGAAGTTTAAGTGGTGTTAGGGCGTAGGAGAAAAGATTTGGGCGCACGCTACACAGCTCCGGGGTTCTGACTACCAGGGTTCGGAACTTGATAGGCTGGGGGCATGTCTGTCCAAAACCCCAATGAAGTTCAGGCTTGTTTCGCCTTTCCCAGTGGATGCGGGATTTGGGTTCAGCTTCTCAGAACCCTTGAACCCTAAAGTCTGCTCAAACCGAACAACTCCTGAACTAAACCTAAGCCAACCGCCAGCCGCCACCCATCACCCTGACTCCAACACTTCGACTACAAACCTCTCCACCGCCACCCTCCAAATCTCGAAACTACGATGATCTGTTATAGTAAATTCTGCAAGTACTCAAGATTTTGCGAAATCCTGAATCTAAGACACGGGTACCCCCCCCAAATCGGATCCCTTTTGGAGGTCCTTTTTATAAGGGTGCCGTACTATATGGGTGATCTAAAAAGGAGGACCCTGATTTGGAGAACTACCCACATCGTACCCTAAATCCTATAAACCCTAAACCCTAAACCCTAAACCCTAAACGTACTGTGGAAGGCTTCAGTAGAAACTCCAAAGTTCGTCGCACTCAGGGATCAGCTCTTTGAATTGGCCATGTGGGGGGATCCCTTGAGGTTGAGGAGTGCAGGGGTTGGGGGATTGGGGGTTTAGGGTTTAGGGGTTGGGGGATTGGGGGTTTAGGGGTTTGTTGATTTAGGGGCTTGGGGGTTTAGGGGTTTGGGGGTTTAGGGGTTTGGCGGGTTTCGGGGTTTGGGGGTCGAGGGGCTAAGGGGTTTAAGGGTTTATGCTGTCGAACTATGCCTGATGTGTTTGCTTACGGTCGTGTCGAAGAAAAGGGCTTGGGGAGCGAGTCACAAAGCTAACCTGATTTCTGAGCTTGAACGACGAGGAATATGTCGTTGTGTCGCGCACCCTGCTCGTGCCTCGCTTCGGCAGTGTTTTTGTGACAAGGAGGAAACCTAAGAAGTGGATATCGATGGCAAACTTCGTGCATAAGGCATACTGAGCATACTGGAAGTGACTACCTGGAAGCACCTAAACCCCAATCTTGTCCATGCTGCATGGGGAACAGGTCTCATGATTCCGATGTAGCTACAAACAGTCGAACACCTTGTGATGAAGCAGAACAAACGAATTCTGAACCCAAGTCAATCAACACCTATCGCAACTGCTGGATCCTTAAACACCTCAACCCCAAACATCCTAAAATTCCATGAGCCCTAGCCGTAGATCCCTGGACAAACGCAGCCCTATTTAAGACCCTAACAGCATCTACCGCTCAGGGGTGTCATGTCTTCAATCAAGCTTCGGAGCTCGTTTTGATTGCTGGGGGTTGGGTTTAAGGTTTAGTTGGGCTAAACCCTAAACACCAAAAACCCTAACCCCGAAGTTTACTTGATCAACCTTAAGATCTTTATGTCTGCGTCCATCCTAAACTGCAGAGGTTTGAGGATTTTGAGAAGGTTGCGAGGGTTTAGGGTTCAGGGGATGATCCCACATGGCTGGCGTTCGATGAAGTAGATTCGGCCAAGCCACATTAGGACGGAGACGACAGGGAACCCCATAACATACACCCCAAAGAACAGCGTGCATGTCAAGGACCCCTGAGACAGCCAACCGCCTGCCAAAAACACTAGAAAAGGGAACCCTTTGATTTCGGCGGAGGGGTTTTCCTAACGCTGGCAGTCCCCCATCTCATTTCCTAACATTGGCTCTTCTTTTTTGGTTGCAAATACTCGAAATTGCAGCGGTTGCCACTGTTATGCGTCAAGCTGTTGGGCAATTGCAATTGGCAGGGTCGCGTTCTGCGCCAAGCTATTGGGGGAGTGCAATTTCGAGGCTCCTGTCTTGTGTCAAGCTATTGAGGAAATTGCAACTACTAAGGTTTCGTTTTGCCCCAAGCTATTGGGGAATTTGAATTTGTTTGGGGAATCACAATTTGCAGCGTTTTGTGTTGTCAAGCTTTTGGGGGATTCCAACTTGTGGGGTACTGTTTTGCCTCAAGGTATTGGGGGATTACGATTTCGATTCTCTTGTCTTGTGCCAAGGTATTGGGGAATTACAATTTGCAGGGTCTCGCTGCACGCCGAATGATTGGGGAATTACAATTTGCAGTTTTTTGCGTTTCCATGCTATTGGGGAGTTCCAACTTGCAGTGTCTTAATTTTGCCCCAAGCTATTGGGGAGGCTCCTCTGTTTTGTCAAGCTAGTGGGGAATTCCAATTTGCAGGGTCTTGCTTTGCATCAAGCTATTTGGGAATTCTAATTTGCAAGGTCCTGTTTTGCCCTAATTTTTTGGGGGATGACAACTTGCAGGGGCGAATCCGTCATATTTCTTAAACACTCGAAACCATTGGTCGCTTGCGGTTTATCATACATCTTAAACACGCCGTCCCATGTAGCGATTCCGGTTCATCATGTGTCTTAAACACGCCCCCTCCTACTGCGATTCCGGTTCATCAAAGTATATCCTAAACACCCCCCATCACGTGGCGAGTCCGGCCCATCATATTTCTTAAACACGCCCCCACATTTGGCGATCGAGATTCATCATACATCTTAAACATGCCCTTTCATGCGACGATTCCGGTTCATCATGTATCTTCAACACGCCCCCTCCTATGGCGCTTCCCGTTCATCATAATGAATATATCTCAAACACGCTCCTCATGTGGCGATTCCGGTTCATCATATATCTTAAACACGACCCCCTCCCCCCATGGCCGAGACCGGTTCATCATACATCTTGAACACGCCCCTTCATCACATACGAGTATCTTGAAGTTGAACACGCCCTCTCATTGTTTAATTCGGTTCTGCAATTTCGCTAAACGCTGCTAAACCCGCCCCCAACTTTTCACAGACCCGCGGCCGCAGCAGGGCTAAAGCAAAGAGCCGGGGGGTGGGGGGGGGAGGGGAATGTCTTAAGCACGCCCCTTCATGTGGCGATTCCGGTCCATCACATATCTCATTTGCTAAACCCGCCCCCAACTTTTTACGGGCCGCAGCCCGCAGCCCGCGACCCGGGCGACACGCGGCAAGGCTAAAGAAGAAAGTGGAGACGGTTGGGGAGCAAGGTCCAGGGGACCAGAGACCAGAGGACCAGGGGACCTTGTTTTGTATGAGGCTCTTGTGGGGAGGGACCAGGGGACCGAAGGATCAGAAGACCAAGGGCCTAGGCCAACCCTACCAAGGGCCCCAAACAGGAGCCAACGTTAGGAAAAAAACCTATGGCTCTTTGATTCCTTCCTAGAACATAAGAACACACATGTCTTGAGTGTACATTATCTTACGACACCGCTCGATTAAGGATTCAGGGAAATCTAGTGCCCCAAACCCTAAAACTCTGGTACGTTGCGTCCCCAACCCCTAAACTCTAGGACCTTACAGCCCAAAAAAACCCAACAAAAACACAAAAAAAAACAACCTAAAAGCTGGAACCCTCAAGTATTGAACGATAGAGCCACGGAGCAATGAAGCGCTAGAACTTCCGAGGCCCTAGGCCCCAAATCCTAACCCTAAGCATCGAAGGACTCATATTTTAAGGCTTTTGGGCCCAAAGACCCTATTATTTAAGGCTTTTTAGCTATTTTGATGCTAAGGGCAAAGACCCTAAAACCCTAAACCCAAAGCCCTACATCCTCAGCTCGAGACCCTAACTCCTTGAATCCCGGAGAGCCCCCAAACTCCGAGCTTTTCATGGGTTTGGGGGTGTGTATATATATATATATATGAGTAGATTGTCGCAGACTGTGGCAGATTATGGTATCTTGTATATTGTGGTAGATTATGATATACTATGGCAGATTATATGGTATATTTCTGGTAGCTTAGGGCATATTTTGGCCGACTACCTAGAGTCTCCACAGTAGTTCCTATTTCTGGTTCAACCAATTCCTTACTTATTAGCAAGGATCCTATCAGGTTGCCAAAAAGCAACTACAATGGAGACTAGAGGTAAAAGTAGGGCACTCCAAGGATTAATAGTAGACCCTCACAGTAGCCCCAAGTGGCCAGGCATGGAAAATACGACCCAGCGCGGGCTCGGCTGGGGCACGGCAAATGCAGCGCAGTGATCGACGGAACTAGAACGATTTAGTCTCAAATCTCGGGACTGAGGCTCTAGAAGTCCAGAAAATTAATTTTGGGAACGGTTCAAGATTGATAGGATAAAACTTAGGGATTGAGGTCTAGGGATTGGGACTCAAAGCGAGAAAACTAACCCTGAAGCCCCAACTCCAAAGCCTACGCCGTAAACCTTGAAACTCTAGTTCTGACGAAGAATCGGGGGTGTGGGCTTTAGGGTTTTAGGGTTTAGGGTTTATAGGGTATAGGGTTTATAAGGTTTAGGGTTTAAGTATGTAGCGGGCATACAGTATACCACCAGAGCTCGGTAAGCCTAAACCCCAAACCGAAATTCCTAAACCCCAAGCCCTCAAACCTCAACCCAACACTAACCCTAAACCCCAAACCCTCAACCCAAAAACTCTTTGGGTACTCCTATTTTCAGCCCCCAAAGCGCCACATCCTCAACGCTAAACTCATCTTATGGGCCTGGGGGCAATTTAGGGTTCAGGGATCAGGGTTTCAGTGTTTACCCATAGGCCCCTAAGTAGTTCCTTTTTGGGATTACCTTATAGGATTCTAAATATAAGACATAAAAAGGCACTACTTAGGGGCCTATGTTTAGAGCTTAGGGTTGTTGAGGGTTTAGGGGTTATAACCATATTGTAGGGTTCTGTCTTGCAACCCGCACTGCCAGCGTGGACCACGCCTATCTCAACCTCACCCTAAAGCCGTATACCGGAAACCCTATAAACCATAGACCGTAAAACGTGCTGCAAATGTCAAACCCTGTTCCCTGAAGCCTAAAACCGAAAAAAAAAAAGTACCGATAACTCCTAAACTCAGCACCCTAAACCCTACTGAGCCTACAGCCACTCCGAAGATCTCGCTGCAGAGATCAGAACACTGCTCGCGCGTGCTCTCCGGAAAAGACCAGGATCCTGGCTCTAAGAGGCTTGCTGTCAGCTTCTTGGTTCAGGGTTCAGGGTTTGGG
>CAJNJA010006887.1:0-42811 GCA_905231915.1 Symbiodinium necroappetens
ACGACTACTACTACTACTGACTCTACAGGCCGTAATGACATCATCTTACAAAAATTCTTCTGGCTCCATCTACTCGGCCTCTGCCTCGTAAATCCGGTTACCACTGACAGCGACCGCGCTGGCTTCTCGTGCACATCGGCCCTTGGCCAGAAACTGGTTCAGCCCGTGGAAGAGAAGCCCAGCCTACCACGGCTCAATGCTCAAAGCTGGAGGGTTTGGGGGTTGAAGGTTTGGTTGAGACACTCTAATATTTCGTAATTTTCCTCCCCGCGTTCAGGATCCTTACCCAACTCTGGTTCATGGAATATTGGCACCTGAAAGGCCTTGAGGGTGCCTGGCAAACGCTTACTTCGAAAAATCACAGACCTGTGCGCTCTTGTCACCAGTGGGCTGTCGTTGTTATTGCGGACCTGCTGCCCCGTGATACGATTGCTGCTGCTATTGTCTCTGCCATTCGCCTGATCTCTATTCCGTCCTACTATTTCTGTGATTGTTGGCTTACGGACTTTGTTCCTGGCTTTGTGTTCTCACGCACGTCTCTGCAGAGGCTACGTGTGTGCTGCGGCCCAATCCTTCGTAATCCTAAACCAAACATGAAAGCCGAGTTCTCGAGACAAATTAAAGTGTGCGTACACTGATGAGGGGGCAAACCCCCCACAAGCTTTCAACTTCCTTAGCTGGGGTTGCACATATTCAACAAGCAACCTAAAACCTTTGTGTCGTGCTGGTCTTACGAAGCCAGATCTGGTGAACCCAACACTGATGGGGATTTCCCAAGCCCTTACCTCGAAGCGCAGGGTTGCAGTTCAGGTTTAAGGATTCAGGGCGGAGGGCTGATGATGCCAGTTTACGGCTTGCGGGTTTCGGTTGGCAAAGTTAGGTCAGGTTGTCTTGCTTTGAAAACATTTTCTGTATTCAGGGCTTCGGTTCGAGGGTTGAAGGCCTAGCCCATGCCCGCTCCCTGGCAGCTCTGGGCTTAAGCTTGAATGATGTCAGGTACATCAGGATGTATTATTTATCTGTGTATAGATAAATAAACGATTGAAAAATAAAAAATGTATATATACATATATACATATATATACACATATATATACATGTATATATATATATATTTAAAATGTCATGACTCCTGCATAAGGCTAGGTCAGAATGAAGGGATACGTGCAGACAGATACAGAATCAGAAACAGCGCATCCAACACCGGAAACTTTTTGCAGATTGAGGACGCCATTGGGAGTTGGGAGTTTCAGAAAAGAACGAACCCAACATAACACCGTGAATGTGGATATCCTCATGGTAAGAACGCCTCGGCAAGGTATCCCTAGTTCTTTCAGGCCTCCCTTGATGGAGGCGTAAGATTTCGGGCACACTCCCAAGCTCGAGGTTTGCCGAGAATATCGAGCTACATGTTCTGATTGAACTTCGCCACCCGGTTAGGGTTTAGAGCTTTGGGTTTAGGGGCCCATGAGCCCCTCAAATTCCAACGCCTTTTCTAGGGCCGGATAGCCTAAAACACAAAGCTTGGAAGGCAATCCCCGAGCCGTGTAATGCTACAAATGCATACCTGTATCAACACACTCTCATTATACCCCGACTAAAACTAGCCGAAACATCTGGAATGGTTTAACCGCACCTAGAGGGACTGGAAACGCTGTGCTCAAGATCACCGCCGGACTCTTTTCCTGATGGCGAGGTTCCAGGGTGCAGAATTTAAGCTTTAGCGTTCCGGAGTTCACGATTTAACATTTACGCATTTGGGGCACTGAACCCTAAACCTCCCTTAGACTCTGGACCCTGCACCCTAAACCCACTTGAGTCGAGGGTACGAGTAGCTTCAGAACCAGGCACCGCGACTTCTTACAGCACCACCTTCAAACTTCAGGTGAAGTCATCTCCCGGAGATGGAACTTTACAGTTAGTGATTTTTATGCTTAGTGTAAAACCCTGCGCACCGAACCCGACTAAATCCGCAGCCAAAAATGCATAAAATCGAGCCCTACAGGCGCCCGAGCCTAAGGCAAGGAACCCCCGGGGCCGTCGTATATGCACGAACCACTACGCCACTACGGGTCTCCAAGGGAGTACCCGAACCAGCACCACGGGAATAACGTAAGCCAGCTACACGCATTGTCAAGGCTGATCAATGGAATGCAAGAACACAGGGGGTAATGCAATGGGTCGATATCGGGCTCGCCAAGGCGGTGCGATCCTATGGTACTAAGACCCGCTCGGCTGGTCCCATCGAGGGTACCAGCTCCGCTACGAAATTGGAATTGGCGGTCTTTTCCCCAGCACTGCGAAGCTAATCTGTATGACTGAAAGGGCTCTAACGGCGGCAGACATGTACATGTTAAGCTCAAGGCCAAGGCTTCAAAGCTCAGAGAAACAGACAGCGATTCACACAAAAGCAACTAGCTCCACCAACAACCCCTGATTCACTGTGGGAGAAGAGGTGCCCCATCATGTTCCAAAATCACAATCGCAACTATGAGCAAATGAGCTGCGGACGACATGGTATGACTCTAAGACCTTCAGGCTTTGTGTGCACCATCGTGTCGCACGCAGCGACACAACTGAGCACGCCTCAAGTGAGAAAGTCAGAAAGCGCGCGCCAAGTCCGGCAATCATCTGAGCGATATCGAACAACCACATGGAAGTGATTATGACGTGTGCAAGATTGTACAAGCGAGAATCGAATTAAATCCCAATCGCAACTACAAGAATTAGCAAATGAGTTGCTGACAGCATTGTACTACTCTAGGACCTTCATGCTCTCGTCTGTTCCAATGCCTGCACTCCTCAAACAAACGCCGCGGACTCTCCCGTTGGGCTTTTTCCCTGCCTCTCCGCCAAAACCCCTGCCCTTCACTTGCATGGGTCTTGTTTCCACCCCGCAACCGGCTCTCTCTACCCCATGCTTTTTTCCTGTTGCCTGGTCTGCGTCCGTTGACCGGAGTTGAGTTTCCGCAACACATGACCGTGGACGAATCATGTGATAAGTACAGTGAGCACGACCCACGCGAATGGATGTGTCCAAATCCGGCCGGGCCAATGCCAACCTGCCAAAATGCATGCTACAACGCCATGAAGCGACTGCGCTTGGCATGCAGAAGATCAAGTGACGGTACCGGTCCACCATGGCATACACTTGCAAATGCAAAGCAGCATGAACAAGCACGGCAAACCGCTAGACAGAGATGCGCAACCAATGTTGGCAGTTCCAACATAGCATTCGGTGTTTTGGCCCTTCAAAAATATGACCCAACTCCTCGCGACACGCAGCCGCAGCAAGTGGATGGGCCAAAAAGGGACAGCGGGCTCCTACTTCAAAGGAATCAGGGTGGCGGCGCCCCGCAAGCATTCCACCTACGAAAAGACCACTGCAGTTCTGGCATCCAACAACGCGCATGGTTCAACATCGGCCCGATGCCCCACCAACACGCGTCCCCAAACGAAGAGCATGCACGACAAGCAGAATAACCACAGCGCACGAGCATGGACTGAAACATGACATAACATGGCATCATGCCAACAACATAACAGCATTCCACCACTACAGTACCAAGGCCAAGCCACGGGATCTTCGGCAGGCGGATTATGGCACATGCCTTGCGCGCCATAAGACCACTCAGTGCCTTGACATCCGCCAAACCTTTGCAAAATCATTTTCGCTGAGTTTCAGTGCTTCGGCAACCTTCCGTCTCCAAGGAGAAGTGGAAGGGCAATGGCAAAAAGAAGGAGAGAAAATACACCTGCACGCGAACCTGCTGCATCTGGGGACAGGGCAGGCAGCCACAAATCGCATAATTGGCCTCCACTTCTTCCCGCATCGCAGAGGCAGCAAGAAGAAACCGCAAGCAAGGTGACCGCGGCAACACAAGTTGCTCAATGTTGCACATCAGGCTTGGCAGAGCTGCTCCTCAGTCAAGCATTTCAGCGAAAGGTCAGGGATTCCGCTCTATTTCAGAAGGGTCGTGTTCGTCACACATCAATCCGCGCGGGAATATGCGTCGATATCCATACAAGCCGGAAGCCAAAAAAAAGCTCAGCCATGCTACCCCAACCACCAAAGCCCTCCGCTAAACGCCGAAACTCCAATCCCTAACCCAAAACCCTGAGTTCATCGGACACCAACCACTGAAACTTGCACCCCAAACCCGAAAACCCTGCAAGCTCATTCCCTGAATAACCCTAAACCCTAAACCCTGAAGCTCGAGAACCTAACCCCCAAACACCCTTCACACCCGGCCCTACACAGCGGTTGCACTGAACACCAAAAAGAATGACTCCTCTTCAGCTACCGTCGCCTACTACTTCATAGGGCCTGAAGCCCTGACACAACTTCGCTTCAATCCAATGGAACTCTATGGGCAGTTCTCTATCTTAGGGTCCCTTTTGGGATCCCTCCTATAAGGGTGCCGTACAAATTTGAGGACCTAAAAGGGACCCGAATTTGGGGCACTTACGCCTATAGAAATTCGACGTATCGCAATGTGCCGGGCCGGGAGTCTTAAACTTGGGGCTCTGATGCCAGAAATAGAGTTCGAACTCCCAAACTGAACCCTAAAACATAACCGGTCAAACGTCTATCCGCAAGTTCGAGCTGGGTAGAAGTGACTCCATTAGCCCTCATTTTGCCTTGCTCATCTATATCAGCAGCTTTGTTTCAGTCCACCGGGGGCCTACTAGATAAGCTCGAAAACGAGGCTGGGGCAAAAACAAGCGTTATCGGACTAGACCTGCCACTTCGGGAGGCTTCTACAGGCACCCTAAACTGTAAACTTAAACCCTAAGCCCTGAACCCTAAACCCCACCCCGAAACTCTAAAAGCCTGAAGCCTTGATTCTGAACCAAGCTGCGGTGAAGGCCGGACACGCCAGCACCACTGAAAGGGGCAGGATTGCTGCCTGGTGCCCCCAATTTTCGGCTTTGAGGTTTAGGGTTGGAGGACTTAGGAGTTGAAACTTCAGGGTGTTTGGTTGAGGGGGCAGCTTTGGCTTCATAGGGAACCCAAAACTGCCCCAAACCAACCTGGACCAAACGAAACGTCAGTTTTGCGAGAAGATATGTAGACAGTTTTTAACCCACAAAAGGTTATATAACTTACAAACCCAATTACTAACATGTCGGCGGGTGTACGTAGGACTCATTCAGACCATTGGCAACTACAGATTTGGGCTTCCTTTCCGGGGATGCTCCAGTATCGGTAAGTAAAAGACCGGCTTCGCATGGACTTTCGCTTGTTCCAAAGAGCAGCTGGGCTCCGCCCACGTTCTTGAGCATCTCGGCCGTGGAATGCCACCAGTTTGCCCATGATAGCCCGGCCCACTTCGCTTTCTTCTCCTTGCACTGGTCCAACAGCTCCGTCGCCTGTTCTCGGTGTGCCGCACTCATCTGCTTTGACTGCACTTGGTACTGCAGCGACATCAGGCGATGTGTGTCGAACTTGCGGACCCTCGCGGCTATTGTCGTGCGACGGATCGAGCTTCGTCGAAAACTGCCGACGGAGCTGCCGACAGAGGGTAACAGTGATGGAACGCTGGCCCAGATCTAGGGGAGTCGACTGGACTGAACTTGCTATTGCTTCTGATCCTGCTGACCTCTGAGTTCAACATTTTCTTGAGGATTCGGTGGGGAGATATTTAGGGGGAGGACGCGCGCGCGGAAACTTTGGGGCTGTAGACGGGAAGCAGGGTAGATGCTAGTTTGGCCAAAAGGGTTTGAACCTTAAGCCAGAAGCCCCAACCCTGAAACCCTAAGTTGCTGAAGGAGCCCCTAAACCTAAGCCAAAAAAGCCCTAAACCTTAAGATGCTGAAGGAGCTTCTGAGGCCTAGGGCCGGGGAGACTTACTGCAGATCAGGGGACTTGGCGAAGTACTGTAAGATAGGTGGACAACATGAAGGGAACCCAAATATGGAGACCTGAAATCCCAAGTCTGTTTGCTGAGCCCACTCCGAAACGTCGTCGTCGCAGCAGCAGCAGGTACGAGCAGTAGCAGTAATTGTAGACTCAGTAACAGCGAGGATCCTAGGAAAACTGATAACAAGCTGCCTATAGAGTCGGTGCTGCCGGAGGCGGACCAAAAACCTCGGATTTGGTTGGCTGATTGCTCGGTCTTTTTCTATGAAAGTTTTGGAACCATGTCGAGCCCTTATAAAGGGGCTCTTACAATCAGCTCAGAGTGTCGCATCCTACTTGCTGCCATGCTTTAGAACCTATAATAGGGGATCCCTGTCAGGTACAATGCAAAGCCCTGAGTAATCCCACCCTCCGGGGTCTTAGCATTAGGACCCCTGTGATGTTCCTTCAGGGGTCTACATGAAGCCTGAACCACTTCTGTGCCCAAGGCTTGGGGGGAACGTCACTTCACATTTTCCGGGGCAGGAGAGTAAGCCGAAGCTGTGTAGAGATTAGCGATCGAGGGGTTCTGAAGTTCCTAGATAAGAGGCTTCTAGAGTCTTGAATCCGGTTTTGGTGGGCTGAGGTTTTGGAGTGTAGGGGGGCTGCATAGTTCTACAGGTCTGAGGCTTTGAAGTCCCCCGCAGGAACTGGGTGGGTTGCATCTCAGCCCTCATCCCTATTCCCTAAGCCCGCCCAATCCTAAAAACAGAAACCTGGAATGCCCGACGCCCCATAACAGGATCCTAAACCCCAAACCCCCAGCCCCAATCCATAGAGAGCGAGGAAACCGACATCGTACGCCCTAGAATACAATACACCACGGTACAGTGGCACAGTATAGTAAAGCCAAGCAGGGTACAGTACGGAACGGCACAATGCAGTACATCGTAGTACACATCGTATAGTATAGCACAGCATAGAACAGTAGAGTGCAGTATTACAGTATAGCAATACAGTGTATACAGCACAATCCGCTACACTAATATATTACAATAAGTACAATACAGTCTAGTATAGTATTGTATAGCATAGTATAGCAAGGTGTACTACGGTTTAGTAAAGTATAACACAGTACAGTACACTAAAGTGCAGCACAGTGCAGCGCAGTGCTGTAAATGATAGTGTAGGGTAGTGTAGTAGAGTCCCGAAAGCTCCATACGCCTCTGAAGACTTCGTGCTGCTGAGCTGCTGCTCTGCTTGCGAAGCGCCTTCCGGAATCGGAGGGCAGCCATGACCTTTGTGATTCCATTCAGGGCATGTTCGGGGTTGAGGGTTTAAGACTTGAGCCATTTAAGGGCTTAGGGAATTCGACTAGAATGCAAAGCTAAAAACCCAACAGCTTAAACTTTAGCGTGGCTGCTGTTGTGGTCGTTGCTGCTTCTTCTGTTCTTGTTCTTGTTCTTGCGCGGTTCTTGCTGTCAAAAGCCATCTCCAGCCTCCTCGTTCTTACCACAAAGACAGGCTTAGGGAACCCTAGTGAATCCGGGGTTTAGGGCCTTAAGGGCGGGGGTTCAGGATCTAAGGTTGAAGCAAGAGGGTGCTGTTGCCAGTTTGCATAGTCCCGCAGCGGCTTCAGTCGATTAATTATATAAGGGTGTTTCGATTTGGGGCCTCGGGGTGCACGTGCCCAAGTGGAACGATGCTTGCAAGGGAAACTCGGAGAGAAGTGTTTACGGGCCATCCTCGGCCCTCATCCTGTCTTGTCACTAGACTTCTTGGCTCCTGGCTCTGGGGACTGGGCAAACTGGCCCAAAACTCCCTGAATACTTTGTGGGCTCAGGGTCACCGTAACCTTTCAACCGGAAGCCCTGTGCAAACCTCACCCCATCTGGACTCGGATGAGGTGACCTCAACAAAGCACTGCACGAAGACAGAACCCTAATCCTGAAACCCAGTTGCCTAAGTAGGGATGTCAAACCTAGTTTTAGGCTAAGACCGGATCGAAAGAAAAAGGCCCTGCTCGCAACATCGCGGCGTAAACCTCGAAAGCTCTGAGAACATTTAGGGCTTCTGAATTTCCGGGCTTTATAGGGCTCAGGGTTATCATGAAGCTGCTGCGGCACTGTACCCATGTTGCTGCTGCCCGTTCCAGAACGTTCTGGAGAATCGCGACTCTCCTCTGGAATGCCTGAGCTAACTGGAAGCCTAAACTTGGCCTTTTAGGGGTTTTGCTTGGCCTAGGGTCACTAGTTTCAACGTCTTGCAGGTTAAGAGGTGAGGATTTCCGACGTTGGGTGTTTGGGGTTTGAGGGCGCAGTTTGCTTCACGCGCAGGTTTGAAGCAGACATGTTGAGATTCCGGACGCAGTGGCAAAAAAGAAAGCCTTATCCGAACATCCGGCCGAACACGTTTAGACAGAACCTCCGAGTCTTTAGGACTAACTCCGTAACCCAAGAAATGACAGACCCCGAACAGAAAAGACCCTTAGGGCTGAATTGGGAAAACCCTTTCTTGCCCTGTAAAAAGCCTGTTTCTGTAACTGGCACACGGCTGCTCACAATCATGACGATCTCACGATGACCTGTACTGCCGCCACTACCACTACAACTCCTCTTGCTGCTTCTCACTCTACAATTGCAAGGCTTTAAGGCCTGAGGGCTTGGGGTTGAGGGCTTAGGATTTTGGAGCAGCTATATTCAAGTATCGCTTTGGCTTTAGGGGCTTCAGGGATCAGGGCTCTTCGGTTTGAGAGTTTAGGGCCTTAGGGTTCACCCTGAACTCCTAAACCCTGAACCCCTAAACCCTAAACCCTAAACCGTTAAGCATCAGGAGAGCAGCTCCTGACGGGCGAGGACACAGGGCTGCTGTCTGCATCGTCCGGGTCGAAAGGCCGACCTCGCACAGACGAAATCTAAGGCCGCAAGTAGGGGCTTAGGGTTTAGGGTTTAGGGTTGGGTCTGAACTGTATGTTGTTAAGGCGCTAGAAATTGAAGCACAGCTGGAAAAGGCAAACATCAGTAAGACCAAGTTGAATCAACAAGCTATGGAACCATACTATTAACACTCACACTTTCTAGAAAGTCAATGCTTAACTTGACACGGTCACCAGCGGAGCCTCACCAATTTTTGCTGCTAACTCAAATTTCTAGCAATCCGTATACTGACCCTTCTAATAATCCTTCTGTGTTATGGAAGCTGCCGTGTTGCTCTCTGGGCCAGTCTCTGGAATCACGTGAGGCGGCTTGGCAATGACGATCAGCATGTCCTTTGCTTTGGGGCCGAGGGTCCTTCTTTGCAAGGTGGGGGGTCTTTGGGGGGATTTAGGGGGGGAGGAGTTTAGGGTTTACGGGTTTGGGCTTGCCGGAGTACTTTGTGTGTGGGGTCCCCGGAAACCTCTTGGCTCAAGGCCTACATTCGCTCGCGACTCGGCTCGGATCTTCCAACTCTGTGAACCATACCCTACTTCCCCCCCGCCTTCTGGATCTGCATGCGAGAACTCCACCATATGTACACAGGACTTATAGATCTTGCGTATCGCAGGACTCTTGTCGGACTGCGGTCTGAGTGAGAGGAATAATGAATGTACGTACCACCAGTCTACATGTCTAACCGACTACCCGCGCCAGAATCGGCCTGGAATCTGCAACTGCAAAGTCAAATGTGACACTCTGACACGGCGCCCTTCAAGCAAGTAGCCTGGAACCCTAAAGCATGAATCCTAAACCCGAAACCACAAACCCTACACCTAACTACTGAACTTTTTAGTTGTCGAGTTCGCATTCGAAGTTTAGGGTGCATCCGAGAGTCCTCAGACGTGAAGCCTGCAGTGGGCCAGCCCCGGTTTCGGAGTTTTGCGTTGAACAGCGCAGGTTTCGAGTTTAGAATTTAGGGGCCTTCAGATTTGAGACACTGGGGATTCATGACATGAATTGTAGATATCCAGGCAGAGGTGGTTGAGAACTTTCATCATATGTATACATCAGCACGTGAAGCACAGATCTGCTTCCGATCTCAGCTCAGTGTGAAGCAGTTCCAAAACAAACAGCCGCGAAACTTTCCTTTCTCACCAAATCGACGTATAAAAGCAGGAGTGCAGTACGTGGTCTCAAACCTCCACACCCTTAGTCCAAAACCCCCTTGGCCTTACAGCTCAAACCCTAAACTGATTCCATAAGAACACCCTGATGCTGATAGTAAGTCCAGAGGACTCATTAAGTTTTGGTTTGAGGCATACTCACAGCATCTTGGAAAGGTCACTAGAATAAGTACTTGTAGGGTTTAGGGTTTAGGACTTACCAAGTGCCATAGAGATTAGGGTTTCGGTCTTGCAACACCCGCCTGTCAGTTCGAAGAGTAACACAGACATCTCTCTGGAAAGCAAGCGAAATAGCGCACCCCGAATCTCCTGAGACTGCACAGAGACCGCAAGATCTTTTTTCAGAGGAGGATCTTTGATCAGGAACCCAAACAGTAGTGATGTACGTAGGTGTAGTGGTCGTCGTCGCAGTGGTGGTCGTGGTAGTGTAGTGGCAGTGGTAGTGGCGATACGGTTGTGGCTACGTGGTCATATCCCGGCGGGGCACGGCGCATCTCATCCCAATTGGGAGGGTTGAGCTGCCACAGCATCTGCCCTTCCTCAGTTGAAACTGATGGTTCAACGGAGCACAAACGCACGTCCTGTATCTGGGGCAGGGTCTCGTGAGTGGGGTTCCAGCAACGAGCGAACAATGCTCAATGGTCCTGCCTCATTCTAGTACGGTTTTTGCTCAGAATCCCGGACGTAAGGTTTGAACCTTAGGTTTGGGGCTTGCGATCTCCCTTCCGCAAAGCATCTGAGCATCATTAGCCGTCCCACGTAATGCACATCTACTGTACTGCATACATGAATTTGGATGAGACTGTGCATGCATGCGCGTGTATACATGTAGCCAACATGCACTCACATTTCTGCGCCTGCGGGTGATTTTTTAGACAAATACGTTTGCACCCTAGCATCAATCAAGTGCCGGACACGGATTTTCGAGCTCGGCGCGCAAAGGGCATCAGTTCACAGCTCCTAGACCCAGAATGCTAGACTCCAAATCAACGATCGCATCCTAAACCAGGAACAAAACCAAATCCCATAACATGAAACTATCTGACGAAACCCTAATGGCCCTAATCCCTAGAAGTCAGCTGGACCGAGCTCACATCATCTCATGCCCGCCTTCCACATAGTTGAGCTTGTTGAGGATGTCGCAATAGTTGGCAGCAATCCATAGGATTCCAAGCAGAAGTGTAAAGCCACAGCTGGCGCGATACCTTTCTCCCTAAACCGTGTTTCAGGGTCCAATCTCGTGGCCTTCAGGCCTTGACGGCTTGGGGTGTGTTGTTGAAGGTTGAAATGTCTGCTTCACTGAACAGAAACCTTAAGACTTCGTATATTATGCTTAATGATACGGTACAAAACTATACTAGGTTATATTTGTTATATTTGTTCATATGAAATTATTTTCGGTTGTACTATGTTACAATATATTATGATATATTGTATTACAGGAAAGTACATGCCGTTTTAGTGATCCTCCAAACAGAAAGCCGCAGGTTGGCACTCCAACGACTACCTAAAGTGTAGGGATGCCTCAGCTTCATCTTCTCAATCACCAGTGACAACGGACACCCCAAGCCCGAAAGCTTCCATTTCTACTCCCCTTACCTTTACTTGGCCTCGAAGCTCCAAGGCCCAAGAATTCCCCCAAACTTCGAACCCTATAACCCGAAAACTTTGCCATCGTTGGCCCATGAACGCTACACTCTTTGAGTGCGCACGGTTTAGGGTTCCTTGTCTGCTTAGTTTGTAGGTGAGGGTGCAGAGTTTAGGGTCCAGGGGTTTAGGGTCATTGCATTCTGCCAGCATTGTAGAGCAGTTCTTGACTACTCTGCTGATACGATCATTCCAATTCGTCTAGTGACGGTACCTCTGTTTTCACTATGATGATGAGTAATATTATTACTCCTGGCGCGACTGTCATTGCTGTCGCTGTTGTGATTTTACCTTCCATTACCGTAGTCACACGGAGTCTCTTACAATGGCTATGCTTTACTTTTATTCCAAACCCCGAAACTTTTGCCATCTTCAGTCTGCTCGCATGAAGACCGGGCTGATAGACTTTAGCAACTCGCTTCGCGTGAGCGCTGCCCAACCTTGTCGGCCGACAGGCTTTGGGAACATCGGCGAGAAGCACGAATCAAACGACACAAAAGTGCAGTAAGCATTCTGCTGCGATAGCGAGTATGAAGGAATCACCGCCCGCACTTGAGAGAACTTTCATGTAATTTCCATCTCCCAAGACTATGAATCGGGCTCTCAGCACCCCGTTTCTGAAATGTGACAGTGTCTCGCCTGGGCCCTAGTCCATTTCAAAACTTGTAGACGGTCCGGCAAACAGTATGAAAGCCAGAAGGGATCAATCCTGGATCGTCAAACCCAAACCTGAAGTCTAAGCCCACACCAACAATCTTAAGCTTCCCGCAGTCTCCAAACCCTAAACACTCTTCTCTAACCCTAAGCCCTGGACCCTAAGCCCTAAACCCTAAATCATGAACCAAGGAGCCTGCAGCCAAGAGAGCAGTGCCTAGGATGGAGACCAGGACTGTCACGAAGCCTCGGCTTCTTTAGAGACAGTCGGACTACGACTTAAAAACGTGCGGGTCTGAGGGTTAGGGCTTTAGGATCTAGGGGTTGGGATGTTGGGGCCTTTTTTTGGGGTGGTTTCTGGGTTCGGGACTTTGGGGGGGGTTTCTGAGCGCCTTATGGCTCAAGGGTTTAAGGGGGTAGGGGCTTACGGCCCCATGAGCCGACGTAACCCCAGGCTCTAGGCTTTTCTTGGGGGCTTCGGGGCGTTTCGGGTTTGTCTCGAATCCAAACGCCAGGCTTCAGACCCAACACTTCGAAGCCCAAGCAATAGACACTCGAACCCTCGACTCGAAACTCTAGGCCCATCAACCCTAACCCTAAAACTCATCAACCCTCAACCCAGACCCATCACCCCCGAAGCTTGCACTCCAAACCCCTCCTCAAGCCTAAACCCTACACTCGAAACCCTAAACCCCACAACCAATAAATCCAAAAAACCCAAATCCCTGGACCCTCCCATCCCCCGTCCTCTAACCCTAAACCCTAAACCTTAAGCCCTAAACCTTATAAAACTTAAACCTGAAGCCTAAACCCCAAGCTCATCAACGAGTTATGGAAGCCGCGGAGCAGAAGACCACGGTGTCCAATGCACCACGTCCTGCAAGATAGCTCCTCGGAGGCGGGAAACCTAAGCCCCCCCAACAACAAAACCCTTACACCCGAAGGCCTGGGGTTCAGTCGGCGGGTGTAGGGTTTTCAAGCTCACGTGCTTCCAATCACTTACTGCAAGGCGGTTTTACAGCAGGTTCCTGCGAGCCTAGTTTGGCAAGGATCCCAGAAGTAGAACCAACACCGTCGAGTCTACCATCGGGGTCTCGAGGATTTTGGTTTAAGGGGTTGTCCGTAACCCAGAATTAGACCCCTACACCAATCGCCCAAAGCGTACCAAGCCGGAACAGTTTTAACCTGATTCATAATATGCCGAGGCACAGCTGTACGAGGCCCATCGGGCAGCACATCCTGAGCTTACCGGGGGCGCCTCTGAACTACGACCCTGAAGGAATGAGACTTCTTTTGGAGGAATTACTGGGCTTATCCGCGTGTCGGGGACTGCTGCTGAAGATATTCAAAGGTAGCTCGATTTACGGGAAGCCCTCTATGCACCTGCTTGGGGCTCAAAACTGCGCAACCCGAGACCGTGTGCCTGCATGTCAGCACACCGGGGCATCTGGAGGAAGTTTTTGATCAAAATCGTGCGCGAGCTTTGGTTGGCTATTGACCCCAACAGCCGCACGAATACTTGCCACTTGTCATTGACACCACAACAATAAACCAAAAGCTCCAAACCCAGAGTTCTCAACCCCAAAATGATACGAGCGTGAACCTCCAGACCCCTCAACCTGAATCCGAAACCCACAGACGTTTGAGGGCACCTTCGAGCAACCCAACTCCAGAGCTCCTTGACAACCCAACATTTCAGGGTCTAGGTTTTGGGGTTCAGGGTTAGGGCCCCTTGAAAAAGAGAGATGCCCAAAACGACAGATGGATCCTGATCTTGCTTCAGGTTTGGGGCCTGCCAGCGCCCGGAACAACACAGAACCGCTTGACAGGAGGGTCTGAAGATTTAGGGGTCTGGGTTTAGGGGCTTAAGGTGGTCCAAAGTCTTATCTCCCTAAGCAGCTCCCAGCATTACTGGCAAAGGGCCCTTGCACGAAGCCCACGATAGCACCTTTGGTGTCCCTGCCCTTCACATCGTGAACATCTTCCACCTGGCGATGATCTGAATGCTCAGAGACTTCAGGAACTCCGTGACGGAACCATGAATGCTAGGATCCGTACTACCGATGAAGCAGAAAGGACCGCAAACGTAGCCCCCTATACAGTCTTCTGCAACCCGCATCTACAGGGAGTGGCAGGAGTCAGAACATCATGGGTCCCTTCTTGAGGGGTCCTTTTTCTGTGCTGAAGTTGCTATTACCAAGATATTACTCTTACACTTGGTTATCCGAAACCCCTCTATGATTCCAAGGCTTAATCAAAAGCATGCTGCACTCTGCAAGTTCATTCAGAAAGTTTGAACAAGCAAGCAGACTGGGTAAAGACAAGAGTAACAAAGCAAACAGCAGCAGAATCGTGGAACACAAGGAACACTTGGATTAAGTCGCAGAGACAGCAGCACCCTCCGTAGGGGAGCAGGGACATGGTTGTAAGGTTTTAACATTACTAGTAGCAGAATCACAAGAGAAAGCCACTCACGATCGCGCGCCGCAGGATGCACCCAGCTTGAAACCGGAAGTCTCTGATGACCTACACTCAAAACAATTTAATCCGAAACCCTACGGTGATATTCTTAACCCTAAATCCTGTACATGCCTCAAACACCAAACCCTAAATCCACAGCACAACAACTTTTCGACTCCCTAAGCTCCAAACCAAAGCAGTCCGGTCGGTTGGGCTGTAAGGCTTTAGGGCAACGAGCTCATGATTCAGGGCTTTGGGGGTTAAAGTGGAGGGTGGAGGGGGTTCAAATTACTGGAGCTTAAGGAGTGCAGTTTGAGGGTCAAGGATCTCACATCGCCTGGATGATCAGTGGCGTTTCCTCCGTGCAGTCGTCTTCTGCCTGAGGTGGTTTAGGTCTTGGAGGGGTTTTTAGTCATTCTAGTCGTCACAAAAACAAAAGGGTGAAACTTCTAAAGGGTTGACTTCTGCGCTGTCACACGGGTTCGTGAATTCGAGTTTGTGGGACTGCGGTTTTTGAGTTTGTAGGATTTGGAATTCAGGAATCGGGGGTCTCGGTGCTGAGAACCAGTGTCCCAGATTCAACTGAACAGAATGGGGACAGCCTGCATCAACATGTCCGGTTCTGACGCAGTCCTCTGTGTTTCTCCATGTTTTCGTATTCTTGTAGCATCTTGTAGCTATGTCTGCCGCGGCTCTGAAGCATGTGGGAAGCGAACTGCAACCTAGCCACATGGTGTGAGTCTGAGCAGCCATGGTGGTGGGCATGGGTGCCTGTTGCTGGGTGAGGTTGGGCGCACCCGCAGCCAGCGACCACGATGTTGCCGTCGGCATCAGCGACCAAATGTTGGCTCTCTTGCAAGAAGAAGTATGCAGCAACCAATATCAGTGAAGCGCCGATCACGTAATCCCCGTACTTCTCCCAGTTTGCCATGGGGATCACGTTTCCAAGCATGTACCTCTCGTGCTATCGGGAAGAAGACTGGTTACCCACATGTAGCACCTTTCGTGTCGAATAGGATATCATCAAAACCACGAAAAGTCAAAAGGATCCTTGTTGATCTGTATGAACAGCTCAATAAAACCGAACCGTACACTTTGAATCGAAAACTTCATCCCCCCCAATCCTTCATCGCCCAGCCACACCAAAAGTGCCACTCCCAAAATGCCAGCGCAGTGGCCCAATCCCCAAGCGGCTCCTACTTTCGCAGCAGCCCAGGGCGTCAGAAGTGTGCTGAAGGAGACCAGGGTGGCTATGTGATCTGGACCTATCAGACTCGCGTGGCTTCCGGCATTTTGGAGTTTATAGGGCTTCTGGATTAGGGCTTAGGTTTGAGCATTTTAGGGCTAAGGGTTTAGAGCTAGGGTTCAGCAGTTTAGGGCGTATGAAACTCTGAAGGAGTGTGCAAAGCTGCTACCCCGAACGATCAATAGCTGCCTTTCCAGTAACCCTTATAAGAGCTCTTATAGCAAGAGTTCAGGAACCCTCTTGCTGGCCAGACAAGGGGCCGACGGCGTGGAGGATTCCGCAGAATACTCCCATGCCACATGCATTGAGTGTGCTGGCCTTCAGCACTGGCAGGGAGGCCGAAGACATCAGCAGCGAAAGTCTTCCAACCATTTGCGTAACTAAGGTGTCTGCCGATGGCAGAGGCAGAGTGATCTAGTAGAACATGGCTCGTGTCGACAGGCCCGAGACAAAATGGCTTACGGAATTCCGATCCGCGTGATTTGCCCATCGACCAAGCCCTCCGGCCTAAACCCCAACAAATACCTATGTAAAAGCCTCAAGTTAAAGCAAAGCAAAATAATCGCTTCGTAATCCCAGGGGTCCTACATGAAGACACACTTCCAAACACTTCCTAAGGAGACCACCGAAACCGCCTACTATAGTGGTCTGCATGTAGCATTCCCGCATAGTCCGTGCATATATAATCTATCTAAGCTATACCCCCCCCCGTCCCCGCCAAGCCTATTTCGACATATTCAAAGCCCTTCGTAGATTAATGTAAGGGCCTGAATAATTAGAAGAGGGTTTTGGGGTGCATTATACTATAACTATAATATGGAAGCCCCAAGCTAGTACAGCTAATGAGTACTACACCCTCTGGATCGGTTGCCCGGTGTCCAACTCCTTCTTCTCAAGCTCCTCTGCGGACCTGCGGTCGAGGGAAACATGCTCGAAGCTCCTTGCGTATACTGGAAGTCTACGTATCTAAGCTTTAGGATTTAGGCCCTCGAGGGATAAAGAATGAACATAGGGGGTTCGGGGAGCTTCTACCGAGGATAGCTAGACCTTGGGGGTTTATTCTGGGTGATTCTTGGGGCTCAGGCCCGCCATAGCAGAACTATGAGAACCTTACAGCTGCCGACCTTCCTAGGAACCATAGAGGCAGGGTCGGCACATAAGGCACCAACAGTACCCCAAGGAATGCTTGAATGTCTCAACGACTGGGTTGAGACGAACAACGTGGTCAACAAATAGCATTTTTGTTGATTCAGAGCGACAGAATGAGATTCATTGTGATGCAGTTATGTAAACAACCCCGGAGTTTCTACGTTCAGGCCGTGCTCATTTGGACAACAAGGTAAGGTCCGAATGGTCATCATTCCTCATATCTACCTTAAGGAGTATTTCAGTGAAATCTGAAACTCGAGCAGTATTAACACCACGAGTGTTTTGGTGGACTTAGCTGCCAAGTAGGTAAGACACCCTGACAGCCCTGAAGCAAATGTCCAACTTTGGAGCACTCAGTTGCGGACTCAGCATTACCGTCTGCACGTGGTCCCCATGACAACTTCATGTAAGAAAAGACCACCCCGACCTTAAATAGCAAAGCTTCTTGAACAAGACCTACCAGACTCCTATAAGACCCTGTGAAAACTCTTTCACAGTCTAAACTTGTCTAAACCCTAAACCCAACATAAACCATAAACTTTCTAAACCGCAATCTACTCCACAACTCCCTAAAGCTTTGCAACTTATGTTTCGAAACGTCCTGCAAGCATTTAACACTCGACACATTCCTACAAGGCATGCACACATAAGACCCTCATAGAGCCCGCCGAAGACTCGGACCAACACCACGATTTCAAACCAACAGTATCTCTGGTCCAAATTCCCCAAACCCAGAACCCGTAAGGTCCTACATTTCGGGCCCAGGTCTCCGCTGAACAAAGATGTTGGTTGGGTTTCGGTTTAGGGGTTTACAGGGGTTTATAGGGTTTAGGGAGTTTAGGGTTTAGGGAGTTTAGGGTATAGGGTTGAGGGCTTAAGGCTTCCAGCAGGCCTTGACCAGCCGATTGCGACTTCACCTGCGTTGGAAACCTGGGAAGGTGGTATATGATGTAGGGATCTGACGAAGTTGAAAAGGAATTTGCCTAATGCGATGGTCTACCTATAAAAAGGCACCCTAACGCAGAACATGTGTAAGTTTTTAGTCTTCTGCAGTATAATATATCTCTTTTGTCTTAGGCAGGGTTGTGGGTTTCTCTGTTGAACAGCTTCTCGTCTCTTGTTCACGGGCCTATCGGGCTTGTTGAAACAGCTGGCCTTTTAGATAGGGTTCCGTTTTATTTAGATAAACTTGGGGGTTTGGCCAGTTTAGTCTATGGCTTACTCTATACATGTTGATAGCGGCATTGAGTTAAGTAAATGGCGGAGATTTTTGAAACATTCTGTTGTGACATCGTCTAGGCTTGTTCGCTGGACTTGTGATCTTGTTCAGATGCCGACAAAACCGAGGCAAATGAACTCTCGCCCGGCTGCAGACACTCACCTCATCAAGCCACGACATCCCCTTCCACTGAGCACGGGACCGCTGCCAACACTTCGTTGAAGTTGATCTGCTTGCCCTGCCAATGGCTGCAGATCTAAGTCACATGTTGAGCGTAACAGTGTATTCCTTCTTGTCAAGTTCAAGGGGTGGCAGAAAAGGCGAAAACAAACCCTAAACCCCGTGATGGCATCAAAACAACAAGTGGAAGTCGGGTTTAGGGGAAGAATCGGCCGCAGTTCTGCAAACGATGCCTCGTCCCTGGCAGGCAGTTCGAAAGCACGGTCAGGACGGTTCTCATGGTCGCGCACCAGGTTGCCGAAAATGGACGACTTGGGCAATTCCGTATGTTGTGAAGGGCCCAGTGACAGACGTGCCTCAGGGCCGTGCGCAAGTGGCAGCCCTGCTGCAGCAATCTAAGTCAACCACTGGCTGGTCATCATCGTCATCTGACGCCGGGATGCCAGGGACAAAGTCTATGGTGCTGGTACTGGTAGTGAAGAATGGTGACGCGGGAAAGGCCACTCACCAGCTGACATCTCAGCCCTAACGCCAAAACATTCCTAAAACCCAAGCTTAACCGCGCCAAAACCCTAAAGCCTAACCTATGCGCCAAAGTCCTACATCCTACACATTTCCCAACCCTAACCCCTCAAAGCCCTTAGCCTGTGGTGAGAAGGCCTCGAAGACTCATCACTGTCCACCCCAAGTCCATGCCAAAGGAACGTCCGTTTCATCTTCAAAGCCCTGAATCCGAAATCCTTGGGCGTTAGTCACGACGTCCTGCAACCAATCCCGCAATCCAAGAATCCTGCTGCGAAATCCTTCGAACAGAACCCACTCACATCACACCACAAGCATGGAAGGTCTTAGGGCTAACGAGGGCTTAGAGTTCTGCAGAGTATGGGGTTTAGGGCGGCTGAGGGCTTCGGGCTGCGATAGCCTTTGGAGTTCTTCTTGGTGTATAGTGTTATGGTTTAGGGCGAAGGCTCCGGGGGTTGGGCTTAGTGGCATAGAGACTGCCACCGGCCCTGTGCATGGCAGTATCTAAGCTTTTAGGGTTTCGTGGGTTTTGCGAGTATGAATTATAAGGCTCTTAAAGGTGCGGTCATAATGACAAGAACCTGCTTTCTTGTTACACGCCATAGTATAGAATTTCTAGAAACCCTGCAACGAAGTAGGTCCCGGTAGGTTGAAGGTAACGCTTCGAAGATGCAGGGGCTTAGGCCACTCAGGAGCCTGCTGAAGAAACGGAACGAGACAACTGTCACCTTCCCGACGCAATAGGGTTTAGGGTCTAGGACTGGAGCCTAAGGTCTGAAAGGGTCGGCGTCGCAAAGCCTAAACCCTACTTCCAAGAATCCAAAAGCCGGGAGGACTGCAATGTCGGCCAGTATAGAAGCCAGAACCATGTCTCAAGGTATCCCTTCCCCACCCCGTGGAATCTGCTAACGGAGCGCTTACAAGCCCTGCTCTAAGCATTGAGGCCTCTGTCTTTGGGGGCTTTGTCGTGGCAGGCCTCGTAGTCATCCTCATCGCCCAGGTCGAAGACATAGTCCGCGAGGTGTCGAATGCAAATCCTTCGTGGCTTGTTTTTGCGCTTGCAGGCTATGTAGAGTTTGTCAGGGCCGTTTGCATGTGGTTTGTTAGAGGCCCTCATATGGATTGTTATAGTTATAGGGCTTCTTAACCTATCATGGAAAAAACTTGTTAAACCGGTGTTCTAAGGCTCTCACAGGGTCCAAAAAGCACCCAGAGCCCCAGGGTTGGAGTCAAGGGTCCACAGAAGCCCCGGACCAGAGACTAAGAGCCCCAAACAACCCCCGAAAAATGATAACTCAAGAGTTCTGGTAAGGTCAGCCTGATTAAACCAATCACAGCTATGTGGGTTGGGCACACTTAGCTCGTCGAAACCTCAGCTCCAAGCCCTTGACCCCAAAGCCTAAGCAATTTAGTGTTGAAGAGTCCCCACTGGGGGCCTCTGAGGGGTTTCGTCTATAGAAGGGCTCGAAGGATTCGATGTAGCATGGTTGTGCGAAATTGACTTTTTCAGCTTGGAACAAGGAGTCATTGCTTCGTCCCCTACTATCTCTACGTGAGTTGTGGCTTAAGGTCTAGAGCGTTCAGCTTTCGGGTTTAAGGCTGAGCGTTTGGCCTGTGTTGTCAATGAGCTTGGTGTGTGTTCTAGCGACTTCACTGTGAGCTCCATGTAATTAGAACTTTTGCAAAATCGGGGGGCTGAACCCAACAACCTGAGACATAGATGTACACCCCCGCTACAAAGCTCGTAAGAATGCCAACGAATGGCTTCTCGTCCCATAGATGATACCTGGAAAGGCAGGGCTCAGATTGAGTGTCATTCTCAAAATCCACTAAAAAAAGAGTCAAGTAAAGCTGGTCAAAGCTCTAGAATTTCAGAATCAAAACAAACTCACCTTCTGGGGCCTGGGGTGAAGGCGGAACCCGAGCATCCGCCACTTCCGATATAGGTAGCTGGAGATTTCCGCGCTGAGACAGATGAGCGGTCCTTGCTGTGTCGCCGAGGAGTAGCTCTGCGAAAAGGGTGCAGATCTCAGGACCTCGCGATTTGTGGTTAGGGTTTACGGTGCAAGGCTTGGGGCTTTCTGTGGCTTAGGGACACAGGAACGGAGGGTTTTGGCAACGATGTGGCAATACGATAGAAGTCTTTTCCCATGTGCAGATCCGTACATCCTAAACCGTCTACACACAACCTAAACACCTAACCCTTCAAGAGCACCTGAAAACCTACACTCCAAAGGTTGCTTTTAGACTTCGTGGCTGCTGTTCAGGGGCCTTTTGCTTCCGGCTTTTCCGATATCGCGTTCATGCACAACTTCACAAGGTCTCGTCGAGTGGCATAATCAGCTGTAGTAAAGCTTTGCAGCCCAATCCCTGAACCCTGAGCTTCAGGCTTCCTTGCCTGGGGGTCATATGAGGAATGTACTCCTGAGCCTTAAGGCCTCAACTCGAGTTCCTCTAAGGCCCCACCCGAACTGCTAAACTCCAAGCACTAATCTCTGAGCCCCAAAGCCCCTTTCACAGAGGATCCTGCCCTGCAAAGGAGAGAGTAATCTACTTCCTGGAGTAATCACAGATAGACCTGCAAATGCATGGGGTTTAGGCTTAGGGTTCAGGGTGTATCGGACCCTCGCCCAAAGGCTCGAAATAAAGCAAAAGCCTTGTATTGCATGTTCTTTCGCCCCAACAGCCTCAAAGCAAGAGTCCATCGAGCCTTCACGTAGAAGGGACTCCTACATTTTCACAGCCCCACAGATACAGCAAGGATGCCTCAACCCTCAACTCCCGAAGGCTTACGACGTCGACTATCAAAGCTCCCGTGCTATCATCAGGAGGCAGAAAAGAGGCCGTAAGAAAGCTCTAAAGCTTAAACCTTACATCCCTAAACCTTTAAAACCCGGGTCCTAAACACCTCCAAAACCTGAGCTCCAAGCCCGACTCCCCCCCAACAACAGCGAAAACACAAATGAAACCCAGCGTCTAAACGCCGGGCCGTCCCAACCGTCACCCTGGACGAAACTTCTGCGGCAAGCGAAATTTTGACTGGGGCTGCGGCTTTGACAGACCTGACCACCAGGAGCAAAGGCAGCATGTGTTTCTTGGTTTGATGACGTTTCATAACGTTTTGCTCTCCGGTTGTTTACCTTCTTGAACCCTGGCAGGCACGCAAGGCTTACTGTTTTCTGGAGCCCAGTTTTCGAGCACCACAGAAGCCGTAATCTTGGAGCTCCGAGGTCTAGTGCTGGCGGTTTTTTTCCATGCTCCATGAAACTGCTAAGGAATCAGAGTTTCGATGTCTTTTTGTGGCTCAAACGTCAGAAATTCCTACACGAACCGGGAATCCCAAGTGCGAATCACCGCTTTACTTTCAGGGGGTTCCTAAAACGGTCCCTTCATGCCTTTGTATCCTGTTATAAGGATTTGTAGACCCTTAGCACTGCCTATTATAGAAGCCTGAAGGATTAGAAACCCTGCTCCTAGGGGTTCCTTGTTGTAATGCCGCCATAGTTAGTCACCAATCATAAACAAGCCCCTATAGGAGTAGCTGTCAAAATCATGGTCCTTTTGGACGACCCTAAAGTTTGGGAGCCAGTTTTGATAACCCTTCAACCCGAAACCGGAAACCCTGAACTCTAAACCCTAAAGCCTTATCGCGCTGACACCTGAATGCTTAAATTACCCATGTCTCGATGCGGCACCCTAAAGTTTGGGAACCCAAAAGGGGGCCCGATTTTGGCAGTTACGCATATGAGCAAGAGGCAGCAAGACAAACGACCGCCTGGGCCAGCACTTGGCAGGATAGACGGTTCGAGTTGATGTAGTCGATGAGGCCACTCCTGGAAGGATGTTCATGTAGGCTTAGGGTTCCAGGTTTAAGAATTCGGAAGGTAGGAATCCAGCTTTTGGCATAGATAAATCTTCGACAGCTCATATGACATGGCGTTCAGGATCTTCTTGTTGGAATTCAAGGCGAACGTTATCAGACTATCACTAGCAAAACAGACGGGCATTGGAGAACGACGCCTATGAAGGACCCTATGAACAATCCTAAGACCCCTTCAAGAACCATCTTTAACGAACCCTATATACTATAATTGAGAGATGCTGTCTGAAGAAGCTCAGCCACATCGCCGCTCCCGGAGTTCGGAAGCCGCTGTGCTTCAGGCTTGAGACAGGCATCAGCACAACAATATTGGTGGTAGTAGTAGCAGCAGCAGCGGTCGTGGTGGTGGTGGTGGTGGTGGCGGCGGTGGTGGCGGTGGTGGGTAGTGGTGGGTGGTGGGTGGTGGGTGGTGGGTGGTGGGTGATGGGTGGTGGGTGGTGGGTGGTGGTGGTGGTGGCGGTGGTGGTGGCAGTGGTGGTTGTTAGTTGCAGCAGGAAGACGAGGTGCAGGAGTTGTAGGAAGAGCGGGAGTAGGCACAGGAGGAGGAGCAGGGGCAGGAGCAGCGGCAGGAGGAGGAGTAGCAGCGGCGGAGGTAGCAGGAGTTGTGTAGGTGCGGCACCAGCTCTCTCAGTCTCAATCGAGTAATCGAGTCAGGGTTTAGGGTGCATTTCGGGCTGATAGATGTCACTGTTCAGCTCTCATCTTACTTATATACAATGGTAATACCTCAATGAATCCGACGAGGTATCGCAGTTTGCCAACCCTGTGCGAGTGGCCGGCAGCGGCCAATGAGAGCGGTTCTGGGGTTGGGGTGTTTTGGTGTAATTGAAGGGTTTTCGTTTCTTTCTTCAGGGGGGATGTGAAGGATTGCAGATTGTGAAGGCTTTAGGGCGCAGGGATGAGAACGTGGGATACCCCTTCAGTAAAGGCGCGTCCTGTGAGAAGGATCCCTAGACCCTAGAATCCTAGAAGGGATCGACCGCCGAGACGCTTCCAGCAGTTATGCTCTGCTCGTTTGCCCAGCACCTGTGGCATGATCACCTGAAGGATTTGCGGATTTCTGAAACTTATGAATAGGTTGTGGCGGGCTTGTTGGATGGAAGGCGTCATGTTCAGGGTCTTTTTCATCACCAAAACAGGGTCCTTCATTTTCTGAAATTCGCATTGGCGTGTACAGTATTTACAACTACAGCCATCCTGTTTGATCCTACTTGCCTACTTAGTTCCAAGATCCCTGACCCTAGACATGATAAACATTGAGATCCTGAAACCCTAAAACTCCTCAGGGAGCAGGAACTCCAGAAGGTAAGAGTTCCACTCTTGCATGAGGAATGCGGACGCACTTTGGTGAGGGAGAAAATGTTCATGGTTTCGGCACCTTACGGGTCCTCAATAGGAATCCTACTATATGGGGTCCTCTGAAATGCGCGTTACTATGATGATGCTGCTGCTGATGATCATTGTTTTTTGCAGCTCCAAATAAATCCAAATCCTGAACTAAGCACCCTGGACCCTGAACCTTAAACCGACACATACCAACACAGGGTTTAGGGGTTTAGGGTTTAGGGGTTTGGGAGTTAGGGGTTTAGGGGTTTAGGGTTTAGGAAAACACGGGTTGCTAGTGGAGAGCTGAGTTGCCAGATCCGGGTTGTACTTCCCACGTTCACGCAGGATGTCGCGGACTTGCAGCAGGGTGGCCACAGTGTCGCAATCCTGAGGTTTTTTTTTCAGATTTACCACAGAACTTTTCTAAGGGTATTTTCAGATTTGAGAGCATTTGCCTGGGTGAAAGGATTTTGGGGTGTTTAGAGCATTTGTCCAAAGGCTTTTTGAATATTAAGGGCTTGGGTGTAAAGTGCCTTGAACCCCAAACCCTACGCCCCCAAACTCTCGAGACTTAAACCCTCCCAATATCCCAAGCCCAAGACCAGTAAACGCCCAAAGAAGAAAGACAGAAAATCTCCTAGGCCGAACGGAGGAACCGCCGCTTCGTCGGAGCTGGAAGAACTGTCGGCCAGGATGAAGATCTTCCTGGTCTTTTGAAAACATGCTTTCAACGCTTCATGGGACTTATAGGCTTCAACGGCATTCATAGGGCCTTTTAAGCTAGGCTTTGGGGAAGCTGGGATTCAGCGATCCGGGTTATCGGGGTTTAGCATTTTGGTGTGTTTGAGGCTTAAGTTTTCAGGATTTAGGGAGTTTGGCGTTTTGGAGGGTTTTTCGGGCCTCAGGGCTTTCGGGATTGAGGGTTTCTGAGGGTTTCCGAGGACTTGAAAGGTTTGTTAATGAATGAGGGGTGTCCGGGTTCAGGATTGGGGACTGCCTTTGGGGTTATGCGGGCACTGGTGATTTTAATGGAGTTTGGGGTTCTGCGGCCAGGGGAGGCCAAATTCATGATTCTACTGCTGAGCCCTCCCTGATCCTTGAAACATAGCGTGAACCCTAAACCCGCAACCCTCGAGCCGGACACCAAAGCCCGAAACCCATAGCTTCCCAAAGTTCACAGGAAACTGTAAACCCTGAATCCCGAGAATCCTAACCTCTGAGCCCTGCATGACAAACCCTGCAGCCCTAAATCCTGAGACCCAACCCCTACGACCTAAACCCCGAAATCCTGAGCCCTCAAAACAAAGAGCCGGAAACCCATAGTATAGGGTGCATCATAACGGGACAGAGACTTGTCCATGTAAGGACTAACCCTGGATACTATCGCTGACAATTCAAAGCCCTATAAACCCTAAACCTAAAGCACCAAGCCCCGACCCAAAACTCAAGACTCTAAACTCGAAATCCCAAGCCCTAAAACCCAAACCCAGACCCCCGAATCCCAAACTCTCGGGGAGCCCGAGGGGCTCCGCTTCATCGAGCGGAAGTTGCTCCAGTTTGTAGCGAGCCCCGAGCAGTCCCTGCTTGTGCTTCACCTGGTTGGTCGTTTAAGGTTTCGGGTTTAAGGGGGCTCGAGGGCTCTGTGAGGGCTCTATTCAGGAATCAGGGTTCTGCAAGGTATTTCGGTTTTGAGAGCTTCGGGTTTTGGCTTGGCTTTTGGGTTCAGGGTCTGGGGTTTGGGTGTTGGAGCTTTATGGTATGCTTCGCAAGTCGTGCAGTGGCCAGCGGCATCGTTCTTGTCAGCCATGGCCCTTCTCAAACAGCCCACGATTGTGAGAAAATCGATTCCCGCGAAGTACACCGGCCCACCAAACCTTACGCTTGGAATCGGAAGCGTTAAGTCCGAAATCTCCTGTTCCCAAACATCCTGCAACAGCAAAGCCCTGATCGCCGAACACTAAGTGTGTGCTGTCATGCTGCCGTGATGTTCTGGAACCGGCAGTTTCGCCGGACCTGCAGACAAGGCGCCCAGAGGCGGTTGGAAACAGTGATGGCGTGGTGCTCAGAACAATTCCAGGAAACCCTTAAAGTCACAAAACCTATCTGAAAGGTTCTGGCTCCTCCAAAGGCCACCTCCTGGCGCTACAAATTCGTCCGTACCCGATTTGCGGAAAGAACGCTAAGCCCCAAATACCAAACTGTAAACCCTCAACCCCAAGCCCAAACCTCTGCAGGACCTCGCTGTCAACAAGAGCACCACACCTTCTTCGGGAACCCAAACAGCTCTTTCATAAAAGGCTTCTGCCTTCCCTTGAAAAGGGCTTCAGGTTTTTCGGTGTTTTAAAGCTCGGAGCTCAGGGTTTTCGCGTTTCAGGGTTCAGGCATTATGGGGCAGTATACAAGAAAGGTACAGTTGGTTGTCACATCCTTAACCCCATCCGCGCTTGAAAGAAGAGGGGGTTGGGTTGCCTGGTTTGTCTTGGGGCTGTAAGACTTCCAACTCGTGCGCCTGTGAAGCCTCCAAATACTCCTCCCGATGGGCGGCATCTTGTGGCGAGTAGACGATCACCTTGGCTGAAACCTGGCCCTAAACCTTACAGCAGCACGCTAAAGGCAGGAAGTGAAACCTAAAACGGTGAAAGCTGAACATCAAGTTCAGTTCTCAAAAATTGAACACAGAAAATCAACTAAATTACTAAATCCACGGCCCCTCCAAAGCGATTGACACAGAAGCCTGAGTGGGGGGTACGTTCTAACACAACTCTCTAGGGACCAAAAAGGGATACTTGTCCTAACTGTATGCAGTAGTTCTACAGGGACTATAAAAATTGAGACCGCGATTAAGAAATCCGGGCCAGCGAGGACAAGCAGCTGTGGAGCGCGCGCCAACAGCCAAGTCCACTTCAAACCTCAGCGAGCTTAGGGCTGTTTAGGATCTAAAGGTTTCGGTTTAGGGTCCAGGCTTTAGGGTGATTGCGTAGGGTTTAGGGGGTTTGGGGTTTTCTGGGTTGGGGCTTCAGCGTCCTCTAAGGGTGCTATGAGCGATATACAACGTGCATATTCATTCTATATCACGGCCAAGACTTTGGAGCCTTGACGTTCAATGTGCCGGTGGCCTTGTCTGTATAGAACCCTCATGGCAACCTTTAGAGACTATGGTAGCTCTTATCATAACCCTTATAGTCACGCATGCCCCAACACTTGGTTGGCTGGTCTGGCCGACTGTGACATCTGCAGAGAACCATAAAGGCACCGTGAAGCGTTCTCATTCGGTGGCTGGTAATTATCCCTAAAGCTTACATTCTTCACTCAAAGGCTTTTTGCCTTCAGCCCTCAACTCCATCCCCAGATCGCCGTCCTCACGGTCGGAATCCTCACCAATTGAGGGCTTTGGGTTGGCATTGAAGGTTGTGGCAGCGTGGCTTAAGGGCTTAGGGATCGCGGCTTAGGGTTTTTACGTCCCCAATCCTTCGCTGTCGAAGCTAGAAGCCACAGTCACACATTCAGGAGCCTTGCTATAGTTTATTCCTCAAGGAATCCTTCATTCGGAGCCATGCTACCATTTCAGGAATGGACTATGGGCAGAAGCCGGCATGCGGAGATCTGGGGCAGGCTTACGGTACTGTCCGAGACGGTCTGTTGCCTGATTTGGCTTTCAGGATAAACCCTAAACCCGGCCCTACACCCTAAACATTAGCAGTTGGAGGGTCTTCTCAAGCCCCTGAGTTGACTTTAATCGCAAAGCCTCACCAAGGAGCATCATGGAACCGATCGCCTCATTCCATCCGAAGACGATGACAATGGCTTCATGTTGCCGCGTTACCTCTCCAAAGAACCGGTTGAGGGTTTCGGGTTAAGGGTTTTCAGAGAGGGGGTCGTTCAGTTCAGAAGTTCAGGGATTGATATAACTGCCCAAAGACTTCAACGACCATTTGGCGTGGTCTTAAACGTTACTGGGCTAGGGTTTAGGCTTGTCAGGCTTGGCGCTTGGAGGATTACGGCTTCGGTCTATTCAGGGCGTGGAGTTTAGGTCTGTTTGGGGTGCTGTTGGGGCCCAAGCCTCCCAGGGGCGCAGCCGGCGCCTAGGGGTACTGATTGGTGCCATGGATAGCCGTAAGCGGTGTTTTTCTGATATCTCCGGGGCTACTTCAGCGCCGCATTGGGCTGACATCAAGTTACTCTACGAAGTCGCCTCCTCGCTGGGGCTTCCCTCTCTCGAGGGCAAGGCGTTCCATGTTGCTTTGGATGGCAGGGCTACTTTTCAGGCCAATCGCTGGCTGCTCTCGGGGCACTTGATTGCCGGTTGGTTTCAGGGCAAATCATGGGAATCTTCGGAAGGCCCCAAGGTTGTCGTCGCAGTGACTGAGACGGTTTATTCATCGGTGGCGGCTCATTCTTCGGTGTTGCGCATCCTGCAGGCCACCCTGGACGAAGGCCAGACTTTGCCTGTTATTGATACCTGCACAGGCCATTCGGTTGTGGCGGGCGTCAGCCTTCTGCAACGCTCAGAAACCATCGAGATCGCCGAGCTCTTTTGTGGAGGGTTCAATGGATGGAGTCAAGGTGTCAAGGTCTTGAGCAGCTTCGGATACCAGTGTCGCACGAAATGGCTCCTGGATACTGCGCCAGAGTGCTTTGAGGGCTCTCGTCAGGTTAATCCCGGCCTGCAGCCCATCTATGATCAGGAGCAACTGTTGCAGCACTGCGGCTCTGAGGACCCCGGCTTCTTGTGCGCTAATCTTGAGAGCCTCTGGTGGCTCCAGGCTTTGGCTATCACAGGCCCGCAAGTCGTCTGCATCTCGGCCCCTTGCCAACCTTGGAGTGTAGGTGGTTTGGGTTCAGGTTTTGATTCGGAGGACGGTAGGCTGATGCTTCATGTCTTCGGCCAAATGGCCTTTCTGCAGCCCCCGGTCATTCTTCTGGAACAGGTCCCTGGCTTCCGCACGCATGCGCATAGTGAGCAGGTCCAGCAGGCATGGCTTGAGGCCGGCTACCGTGAAGCTTGGTCTGGCATCCTTGACATGGTTGATGTGGCCCCCACTTCCAGGAAACGTTTCCTGCTGGTGCTCCTCAGGACTGACCTTGAGGCTACCTCCCGGCTCAACTTCGAGTGGCCTGTGCTCCCGCGTCGACCCACGCTTGGCAACCATGACTGTATACTGAGTTTGCCCTCGGGTATGCATCGGGACTGTTTGTTGGATGAATCTACGTTGGCAAAGTACCTGGACCCCTGGTTCATGCCGCCACCGCAGCACAGGCAGCTGCACAAACAGTCCCCTAAGGCCTTCAGGTTCCGCGGGCTCGCCGATCGAGCCTCTTGCTTCGTTGCTCAGTACCACTACCAGCACGAGCTTTCGGATCGCATGCTCGAGCGTGCGGGTCTGTTTGGCATTCTCCTTGAGTTGCCTCATGAGGTCAGGTTTTTCAGTGGTGCCGAGGTTGCATTGATCCACGGGGCGGTCAGCCCCATCTGGCTGCCTAAGGACGATCGTGTGCAGATGCGTTTGATGGGCAATGGCATCAGTGTTTTTCACGCGGTGGGCCCCCTTGCCTTGGCCTTTCAGGTTGTTGGGCCTCACACGCTCCGAGTCTCTACGGCCCAGGCGGTTCTTCAAAGCATGGCCATGCGGATCAAGGCTAGCGAGGCCTGCCTCCTGGATCTCAGAGAAGGCTGGATTCTCTGCCGAGCGGGCACAGGCTTGCAATCCTTCACTGAGGCCCACCACACCTGGGTGCCGCGACAGCAACTGCCTACTCCAGCCCTCCGGTTCCAGCGTTTCTTTTGCGCCGGCCAAGCAGAGCGCTGCCAGCTGGTTGTTAGCCCTGAGGTCCAGCTCCCGGCTCTGCTTGCACTTTTGGGCCACGAGTTCCCAACCGAAGCTTACGAGCAACTACAGCTGCAGCCTGTGCCGCTCGACTCGCCTCTGCCTGGCGGTTTTGACCCTCCCGCGGAGTCACAGCTTGACTTGGAGGTGCTGCCTGCCCTCCCTCTTACTATCGGCCCAGGGTCGTCTGCAGCGAGCCAAGAGATTCTGTTTGTCATTGGCCAGCAAGCCTACTATGCGCTGCACAGATCAGGCTCCCTCTTCTTTTGGGAGATGGCACAGACCATGGCTATGGAAGGCTGGCGTCAGGCCGATTTCTTCGAGACTGATGATTGGTTTTCTTTCGAAGGCCACAAGATCCTTTGCAAGGATGACTTGCGCGGTGTGGTTCAGTTTCGGGTTGTTGATTGCCTTGAGGACTCGCCCTGGCATGTTTCCCTGGACCAGCTGTCCTGTTTCCAGGTGTTGAGTGCTGCCGCCCCCCCACGCGTGCGCATTTCAGGCCCCTCGACTCTTCAGCTCTGCCGGGAGTTTCCGATCCGCCTTTTCGCCGCATGGGGTTGGATTGTTCAGCTCCAGCCCGGCCTTGCCAACAACCAGGTCCAGGCCGATCTGATTTTCCTTCCGGGGCGAGATCGTCTTCGTGTTCCTGAGGTGCAGGTCCTTCACAGGCTAGGCCGCCAGGTGTTTGCAGGCCTTCTTCGCGTCATTGAGCGCGTCGCTCGAGACGACGCTGCTCCAACGGTCGCCTGTAAGGTTCAGGTCCAAGGTTCCACTTTCTGGTTCGGCCACCTGCCTGCTGCCCTCTCTTTCCAGGATTTAAGTGAACTGTGGTCGCAGGCCACAACTGCCTTGGGCGTGCCTCAGCCTCATCGCATGTACTCCGGCCCCCGTTTTCTGCAGGACGACCTCACTTTGGAGGAAGCTGTGCTTGGCCCTTCGCCTCCCGGTTTCCTCAACAGTGGGGGCTGGCTTCTTGTTACCATCATGCCTGAAACTCGAGGTGGCGGGGCCAAGGACGCAAAATTCCGGGCCGCCCAAAAAGGCCTGGCACAACTGCTTCTTGCCCGAGGTGTGCCGTTGAACCCAGCTACCGGCATAGTGGACAAACTCCTTGGTGCAGCAGGTGTTGCCCGTGTACAGCGTGCTTTGGACTTGACCGAAGCCACTAATCGATGGTTGCAGCTGCAGGACCTGGCCCGCCAGTTTTCGGTTGAGATCCCCGAAAGCACACCAAGTACGGACAAGGCCTTTGCCTCCACCGCAGCAGAGGCGACAAGGCGTCGTGCCAAGGCTGATTCCAAGGTCCGCGCCTCCGACTTCGTCCTTCTGCCGGGGTTCTTCAAGAATGCAGATGGCACTGTGGCCACCGTTCTCAAACAGCTTATGCCTGGTGCCAGCGGCGTCTTCCTCTGCGACTGCGACGGAGCCGAGGCTCCTCGACTTCTTTCCACGTGGGCCGGCACTTGTTCAGATGAGTTGGGATTGGTTGTCCTAGGCCATTCCTGCCCCGACACTGCTACCTGCCAGGGACGTTGTGGTGTGCCGGCCTCCACTCTCTCAGGCGACCAGGTCCTTTTGCATGCTTGTTGGCGCAACTTGGGGCGCAGCTCTTTGCAAATCAATTGTGATAACGATACCTCCATCGCCCTCCCTGAAGCTGCCTGCGTTTGCGTCACTGTCCACAAAGACGAGTTCTCCAGCCAGGAGTGGCAAAGCCTCACCACCAACCCTGTCCGAGCAGTTGCTGACCGCCTCCGCAGCCGCGGCTCCACAGTTGTCCTCGAGTCCCCGTGGGGCCGCAGCTTTCGCAAAGACAACAAGCCTGGCGCCCCCAGTGATTGCTCGTCTGTGCAATTCCATTGTCGCATACAGAACTCTGATCTGCTGCAATTGCTCCGGGCCTCGGGGCACTCAGGTGTTTACATCACACCAAAGACCTGGCAGGGCGAGATCGCCAAAGGCTATGTTATCGTTTGGACAACAGGCGACCAAGAAGAGGCCAAGCGGCTTTCCCTCCAGGTCGCGGATCCTTTGGGCATCGTCCGCTCCAAGAAGCGTTTCGGCATCAGGGTTGCAGAGGCCAACTACGAGGACACTTGGGCTACTGTTCGCCCCGGGGAGCCCAGCGCCCCGCCCAAAGTTGAGGTCACTGGCCTCTACAAGCTCCTCTCAGCCCCGCCTCAGTTACGGAGCTCGGACATTCAGGATTGGGCCAAGCAAATGGGCTGGACAGTTCACCCACTGCACTGCATGAGCCCAGGTCAATGGCTATTGGGTTCCAACGGGCCTCCTCCAGCTGGCCTCTTGAGCATCAACCAACAGGCTGTGCTTGTGCAACCCGTGGCCCCACGTGGCTCAGACAAACCTGTGGTGCAAGCTGGCCGCGCTCCGCGCGCCTCTGCAACAACGCCCTCCGCACCTGAAGCCGAGGACCCCCTTGTCTCCAATGATCCGTGGCGCTCTTACCTCTCAACGGTCGGCCGCACACCGGCCCCTTCTGCACCGCCTCGAGCCCCCGAGGCGCCGCACCAGCAACGTTATGATCAGCAGGAGACACGTCTCCAAAAGCTTGAGGCAGGCTTGGAAGAGGTCCGCCGAGGCCACACCGCCATGGCGCAACAGCTCTCTAGCACGCAAACCATTGTGGAGGCCCAGGTTGAGCAGGTAAAGGGCGACTTATCTGCCTTCGCCCGTGACTTCCAGCAGCAGCTTCAATCAAATGCGGAGGCCCAACGCCAGGCACAGGCGTCACACCAGTGCCAAATGTTGGCCGGCTTCGATGAGATCAAGGCCATGCTCGCTGCCTCTCGTCCCCCTTCGGTGAAGCGCCCGGCTTCTGAGGACTTGGATGGCCTGTGACTACCGGCCTGCCCACGAGCTGCCCGATGCAGCTCTCAACAGCATGGGGTATGCACCATTTTGGTGCCTTTGGGGTTTGTTCGGTTTGTCCGCCGCTTCGGGGCCTTTCTTCTCTGGTTCCAAGGATTCCGTTTTGGTGAGGCCTCCAATCCTGGGCCTCCTCGTGCATCTTCTCTCGTTACCTTGGCGGTGTGCAACCCGACCACCATTCTTGACAAGGAATGGCAATTACAACAGATACAGGCCGATGTGCTTATTGCAAGTGAAACCTCTGCCAATGCGCAGGTGCAACAGATTATGACTTCTAAGTTACGGGGATTGGGTTTTCGTTGCCTGTGGGGCGCTCCCACAGAAACCAGACATCATGCAGCAATGCTACGCAGCTATGCACTTGGGGTTGCCTTGTTCTCCAAGCTGCCGTGCCGCCCTCCGGTTCAACCGCTTCCTGCGCCCATGGACCTCAGCTGCCGCCTCACTGAGGCCTTTGTTCGACTCCACTGCCTGGAGGTCAAAGTCATCACCATTTACGGTGTTCCCCGCTGTCTCCCGGATGCAGCGGCAAAGAACGATCTTTTGCTGGCTTGGGCCTACCAAAGGGCCACCTTGTCCTGCGTTCCGGCGATTGTGGCAGGGGATTTCAATACCTGCCCCACTGAGCTACCTTCTTGGCAAGCGTTCCAAGGCCTGGGCTGGGTCGAGTTAGGTGCCTTTGCGTCTTCGGTGCACAATTTGCACCTTCCTTGCACCTGCAAGGGCTCCACCAGATATGATACTTTCCTTTTGCCGCCTTCCCTTTTCCAGTTCTTTTCCTCCGCTGATGTTTTGGCGGATGAACACCTGTTTGACAGCCACGCGCCCATGCGCTTGCATCTTCGTATGCCGGGCTTGGCACCTTCTAAGTGGCTGTGGCACCTCCCGCGCACTTTTGATGGCCTTTTGCTTGGTGAGGAAGGTTTGGCTCCCGCTTATGCATCTGTGATAGCACCCCTTCGCCAGGCCTTTTCGCCTAGTGTTCCTGAGGCCTCCCCGGGTGATAAGCTGCGCCTTTGGTCCACTGCTGTTGAAGAAGCCGTCTCAAAGGCCCTCAGAATGGAGTACTCCACACATGCTGGCCAGAACCTTCGGAGCCTCCCTCGTTCCTGCCGAGGCCGTTGCCGTGAAGTTGAACGCAAAAAGGCCTGTCCGCCACGCCTCCCACGGGCGGGACGAAACGGCGACCCCGAACCAGTGGCGGAGGATACTTCTGTGTTGGGCCGGCAACGCCTCCGCCAACTTCGCCGCCTCACTACCTTTGCGCAAGGCCTTGCCAAGCACCTCCGGGGTACGTTTCGGGGTCCTCTGTCGGCTGACGGCTGGCCAATTAGCCTCGACAAGGAGTGGAGCGCCGTGTGCCGGGCCTCGGGTTATGGAGCTTCGTTCCCTCGCTGGGTTTTACAATGGCCCTGTTTTGAGCATTTTCCTCTGCAGCGGCCCAGTCTGGACTTTGCCACGGCTCTTGCAAGCATGGTCAAGTTTGACGTTGAAGCCTTGCAGCGCCAGGCGGTTGCAGTCAAATGCAAGCTGTTCAAATACCAGTTGCAAGTTGATGCCTCTGACTTTGGCGGCTCCAGGAGCTTTGTGCGCATCCGGCCTCCTGAGAAGCCCCCCTTCACCTGTGTTTTGCTGGATCACACCTCCCCTGCGCGCCTTGTTGATCGGCACAATTTTCAGCTGTGCACGTTTCAGGTTCGTGAGGTAAAGCCCTTTGAGCTCCTGAGCCAGGTGTCCTTTGCACAGGTGCATGGCCAAGTCACCGCCGCTACTGCCGAGACTGTCACTGTGCTGTTTCCAGCTAATGATGACTTTGTTCTCCCCTCCACCGGCGAGCTGCGACGCATTCGCCACGACTCTTCCTGGGAAGGGGTGGTCGGTTCCCTCATGGCCTTCTGGAGCCCCATATGGAACCGCGACAACCAGACAGCTGCCACGGACCTTGAGGACTGGCCGGGTTACCGGAGTCTTGTCAACTTGCTGTCTAGCCCGTGCCCAAACATGGCAATCGACATGCTTGATGAAGCGGCCTGGCTTCACGTGGCCAGGGGCCTTTCCCCCCGCAAGGCAACTGGCGTTTGTGGCTGGCACAACAAAGACCTTAGACTGCTGCCTCGTGCGGCGTTGGCCGACCTGGCCGCCATCCTCGACCAGCTCCTGGCCTCGGGTTTTCCTGACTTTCTGATGAAAGCTCGCATTGCTGTGCTCAGCAAGGTCGTTACGCCGGACAGTGCGTCGCAAGCGCGCCCCATCACCATCCTCAGCTGCCTGTTCCGTTTGTGGGCCCGGGTCTTGTGCTCACAGGTCCTTGTTGAGTGGAGCCGTACGCTCCCCCGCTCCATCACGGGCTGCATCAAGGGACGTTCTGCCCTTGACCTCTCGTATGACGTTCAGGCCATGGTGGAGGATAGCTTGTGCAGCCAGACTGACCTGTCTGGCTTCTGCTTGGACTTGCGCAAAGCCTTCAATTTCCTGCCTGGGGCTCCCCTTGGTGATTTGTTGCAACGGCTCGGCTTACCAGCTCGGGTTGCCTCCGGTTGGTGCCGCTCCCTGGCCAGAGTTACACGCTCTTTTCAGATCCATGGCAGCCTGAGCCCAGCGCTCCCTTCGACCACAGGCGCGCCGGAAGGCGATCCCACATCTGTTTTAGGAATGATTGCTGTCTGCTGGCTCTTTGTCGAGCTGCTCCAGGGGGTGGTCTCTCCCAAAGCCTACGTCGACAACCTTTCTTGGTCTTCTGACGACCCCGAAAACCACGCCCCGGCCCTGCTGATACTTGAAGACTTTCGCCGGGCCCTGTCGCTTGAGATCGACTGGCAGAAAACCTACCAGTGGGCCACCACCTCTGTCTCCCGTGATTGGTGGCGCCACATTGGCGTTGACTTTCTCTCGGGCCAGGCTTGCTTGGTGCAGCATGTCAAGGAATTGGGCTCGTACTTCCAGTTCACCCGCCGCGCCGCTGTGCAGGAGGCCTTACAACGCCTCTCTAAACTCGGCTCCGACCCCCAGGGCCTCCCCGGCAAAGGCGCAGGCCGTCCAGGGAGGGGTGTGGCCCTTCCTCTTCTTCGGTACTGAAGGTATAGCCCCGAGCTCCACAACCGTGCATGCGCTCCGTGGCGCCGCCTCCCGGGCCATCATTGGCAACTACCATACACTGTCGCCCTTTGCGGCCATGTGTTTCCTTCAAGGTGCACAGGATCCGGAGGTCTTTCTTTTGTGCCACCATGTCAGCCAGCTTCGGCGTGCCCTTGTCACCTCGCCGGTGACGGCCTCATCGCTGCTTCGCCGCCTGTCAGGCCCCTTGATCCCTCACCGAGCTGTTTGTGGGCCTGCTGGGGCCCTTCAGGTTCTTCTTCACAGAAACGACTGGACCGTGCAAGCTGATGGCCTCTTTCGCGGCCCCCTCCTCTGTCAGTTCAACCTGCATACCGCGTCCGCGAAACAAGTGCGCAACATGTTTCAGCTTGCTTGGGGCTCCTATGTGCAAGACCAAATCCAGCATCGCAACGGCCTCTCTGAAGCACCGGTACCCCACGCTCACTTGTCGGCCTCGGTTCTTGGAGGTTTCCGCCCCTGGGAGCAGAAGTTCTTGGCCCGCAGCATGTGCGGTGGTTTCATGTCGGGAGCGGAGCGCAACACTTGGTCCAGAGATTCCACAGATTTGTGCCCGCTCTGCCAGGAGTTGGATACACGTTCGCATCGCATTTTCCGCTGCCCCGCACTCCAAGAGAAGCGCGCCCCTCACCAGGAACTCCTGGATGCGGTCCAGCAGCAGTTCCCCCACTGGGCTCACATGCCATATGTGTCGTGGCCCTTCGAGGCTTCAGTGCTGCAGCTTTTTCTTGCTAAGCTTTGCCTTTCCGAGCTTGCTGCGCCGAGCACAGACAACAAGCTTGTCCTTTTTACAGATGCCAGTGCGATACACACTGCCTGCCCCACGGCCAGGGTTACGGCCTGGGCAGTTGTGCGGGGCCAGCTGCCGCCTTCGGCCCCCGACCTTACGGCTGATGACCTTTCGCCTGCCTCCCTCTTAGCTGGGTTTTCGGTTCTAGGCCAGGGATGTACCCCCGGACCCCAAACGGTTCCCCGAGCCGAACTTGCGGCCCTCGTGTGGGCAAGCACTTGGGCCGATCAGAATCCAGCTTGTCAGGTCACTGTATTTTCCGACTGCCAGCCAGCATTGAATTTGTGGCACCGCTGGCTACGCTTGGGTTGGGAGCAAGTGCGTGGTTTTGCCAATGCGGACCTCCTCAAGAATGTGCCACGCCCCCGCTCGGTGCAAGCGCGCAAAATCAAGGCCCACCAGTCCGCGACTGAGGTTGCTCGGGCCCCTTTCTGGGAACAGTGGCTGGCAGCAGGCAACGAGGCCGCTGACGCTGTCGAGACCTTCCTACTGCCGTCCGGGACATTGCCGACCAGGTCGCCTTACAGTGCCAGAATCAGCAACGGCTGCTACGAAAGTTCTTTCGGGCTATACTGGAAATGGGTGTTCTTGAAGCTTCCAAAAGACGACAGGAGGCTCGTCAACAGCACGAGCGCCAGACGGCACAGCTCTCGGCGGCTTCCAGCTTGTCTGATCTTTTGGGTCGCTTTCGGACATGGCAGGTTCCCCTCCCGGGTATCTTGTCTATTCCGGAGGCTTGGGAAGAAAACTGGGAATCGTGGCCGTTTGGACTGCAGTATGGGCGCCTTTTGCTGGGGTGGCTTCAGAATCTTCGCTGGCATGCACAACCCGCGGCTCCGACGGATACCTGGGAAGTGTCATATTTGGAGATGATGCTGAGTTTTTCTGAAGCTGCTGCTATACCGCCGCTGGTTGAGAACGTATTCCGGCCGGGTACGTACTGGCCCCTGCCACAGGCGAAACTGCAGCTACAGCACGTGAGTCTTCGACAACTGGTGTCCTGCTTTCGTGCGGCTCTTCTTCAACTTGGGAAGCTCTTGGGGCGGCCCATCTGCCCTTGTGCAGAGATCAAGGACGTGGCGTACCTTCGCTTGCTACACCTGACCGCACCCAACATTGGACTTGCTGCTCGCCCTTTTCTACCAGGAGGAGGCTGGATCGACTTACTGGAACAGCTCGCTCTTTCAGAATGTGCAGTGGAGTTTCTCGCTGGCGCTAGTTGGTCATGATTCTGGTTGCACCAATGTGTGCGACTTTCTCACACGAGACTGTGCGCGGATCACATGTGGTGCTTGGGTGTCGCAGGCTGTGCTTGTCGCAAGTGCTTTCTGCCGGCCCCATGCACCCCTCAGGCAACGGTAAAGGTCTGTTTGGGGTCTAGGGTCAGAGCCAGATCTCATACGACAAACGAGGACGTTTCCAAACTACAAAAACTCTCTGGATTGAGAAACCTCTAAGGCGTAGGGTTTAGGGCTGGGGGTTGGGCGGTAGAGATTAGAGTTTAGGGATCTGGGCCGGTAGAGATGTAAGGTTTGGTGGTTTTGGGCGTCAGGTTTGGAAGCTCTGGACGGTTCGGGCAATACCGGCGAAACTGCTGCACACGGATGAGGTAGTTGTAGCTGGCAGGATGATTATAGACCCAGTCGAAGGGCAACTGCTTGAGAGAGTCGCTCGGAGTGTTGGGGGTTGTGTCCAAGTAGAAATCGCTGCCGGGTCATTAGGATTCGCCCGGGCCAATATATACATATGTGTATATATACATCCCGTAGCTCCTGTTGACTCGTTGGCCTTACCCGTGGTTGCGGAAGTGCCGGCTGCTACCATGGATGGCGCCGTACCGGTGATCAGCACTGTCGTACCCGAAGGTGTAGTCGTACCCAATATTATAGCAGAGCCCTCATTCCCCCATTACCCCATTATGCTCAACACAAGCATCCGCCTCCATAAACATGCAGCCAGCACTCGAAACTCTAAACTTGGGATACCGGTTCTCGCACAGGGGCAGCAGTAGGGCGGGAAGAACTACGACGATGAGGACGACGGCGCTACTACGATGATACTTGTCATCACAGCGTAAACAACGATCGTCACAGGCTTGTGGGTACTAGAACCTCAAGGCCCCAGAACCTCAGAGCCCTAAACTAAAGAGACAAACACCCTTGCAAGACCTTAACATCACCCTTGCACGATGGTTCGAAAGGCCGTATAACAACGACGGGCACATCCCCTTCAGTTCTCGTCCTCCCGCCTCGCCCATGGAGCCTGTCGGAGAAAGACCGGTGTATATGTATAGACAGAGGAGCAAGTAAGAAAGTGAGTAAACACAGTTTATATACATAGATACATACATGCATACATACATACATACATACATACATACATACATACATACGTACGTACATACATACGTACATACATACATACATACATACATACATACATACATATCTTTGAACTAATATATGTATGTAGGTAGGTATGTATGAATGTATGTAGTGTATGTAATGTATGTAATGTACGTATGCATGTACGCATGCATGTATGCATGTATGTATGTATGCATGTACGTATGTTCGTATGTAGGTATGTAGGTATGTAGGAATGTAGGAATGTAGGAATGTAGGTATGTAGGTATGTAGGTAGGTAGGTAGGCAGGTAGGCAGGGAGGTAGGTAGGTAGGTAGGTAGGTAGGTAGGTAGGTAGGTAGGTAGGTAGGTAGGTAGGTAGCTATGTATGTATGTATGGCTGTATGGCTGTATGGCTGCATGGTATGGTATGGTATGACGTGGTGTGGTGTGGTGTGCTGGGGTATGGTATGGTATGGTATGGAATGGAATGGAATGGTATGGTGTATGTGTATATGTATGTATGCATGCATGCATGTATGTGTGTGTAAATATTTTTGTATATATAGAGGGTTCGGATCGAACACTGTGGTCAGTGCATTGCCGACGGCCGACGACACCTACGTGCGAAACAGCACACAGAGCCATGGTGAGGTCGCCGACCTGGCACAGAAGGGCCCGTGCTGCTCGGGCAAAGATCCATCAAGCACGAAAGGAGGGACCGGACCCTTCCCTTGCATCTCTGCTAAGGCTAGCGGCACAGCCTAGCAGACCAGCGTACCGTGAACTCCGCCCCATAGGCAAGAAGGACAAGTGGCCTACATGACATGGCAGGGAGCGACCCACGGACAACAAGGATGGCATTGTGGTGGCAAGGACAAGCAACAGCCGTAATGATGGCCGAAGGACCAAAACCGAGAGCCAAAACGGCCTACCTTCCCATCCTTGAGAACGGCGGACCAGAATGCTCAGGCGAGGGGCAGGGACTCCATGGATGTGCAAGACTATCAACTGAGGGGCTGGGCCTCCTGGGCTGGAGCGAGCAAAACCACATGCGGGCATCCAAACTCTCGGAAGAGCCACAAGAAAAAGTCGGAACGACATCAGCGAGAGGCTCGGCCCGCTCCTGGTTCCGCAGGAGCGGCCGGAACGACCTAGTCAATTCGAGCGGAGCTTCTTGTCGGAGCAAAGTGCATGGAACTGCTCCATCTGTCCGGCAAGTTGAGCTGCCACCCGCCCAACCCGACAAGTCCAGCTGTACAAGCATAGGCGCCAACAAGCCCAAAACAGCAAGACTCCTGAAAACACCAAGTTACAAGATAGGGGATTTCTTCCTTGTGCCAAAGTGCAGGTAGACGAGCGCCAAGCGCGTCAACAGCTTGCGCTTGTACCACAATGTCAATGAGCTCGCCAGTGTTTAGCGCAGCTAACAACGGGTCGGTATACATGGCAGCAAAGAAAGGTACTCTCGAGGACCAGTTGTGAGCGGCTCTACTACTGGCAAGACTCAGACCCAGAGCTATATATGTATGTGTGTATATGTATATATATATGTACATATATACATGTGTATATATGTATGTATGTATGTATGTATGTATGTATGTATGTATATGTACACACGAGAGTATACACCCGTCTCTCTCTCTCTCTACATATATACATAGATACACACATACATACCTACCTACATACATACATACATACATACATTCATTCATACATACATGTATACATGTCTGCAAAGGTAAACCTTACAACATTGTGCAAACGCTCCTACTATGTACTGTATAATGTAGTCAGCATGGTAGAATAGAGCATGATATGCTGAGAATATGAAAAAATGTGTGTGCGTGTCTGTGTGCACAGGCTTCGGCTGTTTTTCACTGGTTGTGAATTCGCAGACCTCAAAATAGGTGCAGTGCATGGGTATAGATCCCCTGGTATGGCGTATGACAAGTGTTCTTGAAGGGTCGCAAAGTACCGTGACTGTAGGGCTTCTAGCGTTGCGAGTGTATGTCTTCGCAGCTGTTCTGCAGCAGGATCCCTCTGGCTGGACTGGCGATCTAAATCCTGAGACACTGAGCACTACCCAGAGTACCCTATACCAAGTTCACCTAAAGATGACAATCCCGAAGCCCCAATGCCTTGAAGCCCTGTACCACCACGAGCATGACGACTACGACTATGACCACGACCAAGATCACCACCGCTACACGGCCACAATCACAACCACAACCACAACCACAACCACAGACACTACTACTACTGCTTCGACGGCGACTACCACTGCGACAACGACTGCGACGCTTGACACGAGGTTCCTTGAATTAGGGTGTAAACCAAGTGTACCTTAATGCTTTCCGGTGAACTCTGAATCCCCAAACCTCAAGACTCAGACCCCAATACCCCCGAAGCCAAAACCCTTCAACCTCAAAGCCCAAACCTTAAAGGCTTTAAACTAACAGGGCACACATGGTTTGCAATACTCTTGTTATCCAGAACTAAAGCACTTGCGGCATTGCTCATGGCTGACCGGTGGAAATCGATGAACCTTCATGTAAATTAGTAAACCCATCCCGGAACCCCAAACCCTAAATCCTGAACCCCTGCACCTACATCTGTAAACACCATAAACCCACACCCCAAGCATCCCCAAGCCCTGAGCACCCCGTAGAACCACACCCTGAACCCGAAAACATTAACTCCTGAACCTTAAACCCTATAAACCAAAAATTCTATCCCCTAAACACTCGTCATTAACCCCCGAGTCGAAGAAGTTGAGCATCCCGAACTACACACAACTCTCATAAAACCCTAGAGAACCCTGTTGTAAGCATTCGGTGACCGGGCCTCTGGATTGCATGCTCTTAGAAGCCTTGGAGCGCTTCCGTGCCACAGCATTTTGGGTGCCTGCGAAGACTTTCATATGCATGTATGTGTACACATATCTCTGTATGTATATGTATGTATATATATATATGCCCACACATACAATGTCATACATGTTTGCAGATTTTTGTAGATTTGCAATTGAAATTGTATTCACATTGATACTTATGTTGATATTGATGTTGGTCTTGGTATTACATCACACTGTATGTCATAGAATCTTAGATGATAATACACGAAAATAACAAAATGCATTGCTTATTGCACAATATTATACTACACTAATATAGTCTGTGCTATCGTATTATACAGTGTTTCATTATCTTGTGTTACATTGAATTATCATACATATTGTGCTATATAATATGATATGACATGGCATAATATCATATTATGTAGCATTACTATTTGTTCTCCTTTACTGTATTAAGCAATGTATTGCATTGCATGGTGTTTTATTGCAGATCGACGTGTACGTGTGTATATATATGTGTTCATACATGTATATATATATATATATAGCGAATGAATGAATGTATGTATGAATGAAAGTACACAGTGTATGCACGCCTATGTATATATATATATATATTCATATTCTCATACGTACAAGCATGTAGAAAGGAAGTCAGAGAAATGGCACTTTCTGTGCACATACACACACACACATACATATATACATACATACATACATACATACATACCTACATACGTACATACATACATGCA
>CAJNJA010006888.1:267-14411 GCA_905231915.1 Symbiodinium necroappetens
GGTTGTTGGACCCCCCCCCCCTTGGACCCGGCCTTTGGGGTTACAACCTGGGTTCAACCCCAACCCCCAACCTGCCCCTGCGGGGTATGCTCGTACATGTTTATGCTGCCAACATGTGTTATCATTTATATTCTATTTTTGAATGCCTTCATAAGTTTAGGGGCAACAGGGATCAGAAGGAAACAGACGAAACTCACCCAAGGTGATACAGTTCTATTTTCCGGATTCCGATGTTTGAAATGTTTTCCATTCAAATTTTTCCCTCAATCGTTGCGATCTTTCGCTTGTGCGATTTGGAATACTCCTTTGCCCATGCACTATCGTGCTCCAGGGTGGGAACCCGGTAGCTGGGCAAAGGCTCAGGTTTTGTCCCGCCCGCCATTCCCTTTCATTTCCCGTCGGGGTGTGGAGAGCCCAATGTGTTCGAGCATCGAGCTCGCGGACCATCGGTGCTTTTTCGTCGACTCAGACTTGTCGCAGTCCCTCATTGCAAAGTGAAGGCGAGCGATTGCTTGATCATCTCTCATTTGTATATATGTGTATGCTGCCAACATGTTTTATCATTTATATACTCTTTTTGAATGCAGTCACAAGTTTAGCAACAGGAATCAGAAGGAAATAAGACGAAACTCACCGAAGGTGATACAGTTCTTATTCCAGATTCCGATATTTGAAATGCTTGCTCAGTGCCTCTGTACCGTGGGGATGCAGCGCTAGAGTGCTAGAGAATATGCTGCTTGCGATGAACAAGTCGAGAAAGGGTGGAAACCATGCCGGCCTGCGCTGGCTCGACACAGCTCGTTAGCTGGTTAACTCGTTGTCTGCGTTTCTTCCTTACTCGTACCATTAAAGTTCGCCACATTTCCTTTGGTTTCCTTCGCTCTCCATCCAACCCTCCGCTCGTGAATTCTCCCGAAAAGCCCTCTCCATGGTTCTGCTTGGACGGCCGCGGGACATGGCACGACCTGCGGGAGCTTGCAGCACGGCGCTCCTGGCCCATGCGTTCAAATTTTATGGAAAGATTGCCGCCGAGTCCATGCAATCGAGACCAAAACAACGTCCAACTGAAAAGACATTGCCACGGTCTGGAAACACCCTGCAAAAGCTCCGAAAATCCCAATCGAGGTCAAGCCATGCAGAGCAAGGGGCAGCTGCTTCTTTTCCTTTGCTTGGCCGCTTGGCAGAGAAATGGGGAGCGTTGCGAAAGTGTCATAGAGGAGGGTGAAGATCGGCATGTCCTGTGTCCGGAAGTGAGCTCACGCAGGCTGAAATGCGGATTGCGGGGCAAGCTTGTGTGAGCCTTCAAACCACACCACTGAGATTCTGGGCTGCTGCCTGCTGCTGAGCCGCGCAGTGCGGGCGTTCGACTCGGAGTTCCTGGAGACCGGCACAGAGGACCGCAGCTGGGCTCCGAGGGTCTCCTCTGGAGTCATCGAGAGCACAACACCTCCAACCCAGATGCCCAGAAAGTGTCACTGCGGGAGCACTAATGCTATTTACTACTTTTTTGCTGCACGGGATCATGTTGCGTGACGTGGTTTGTTTGGGCAGTTCCTTTCCGTGCTTGTCCCCCTTTCAGGATGAGACACCCAACGTGGCCAGCAGCAAAACCTGGGGCGACGCTTACCTGCAGGGGACCTCTTCGAGGGTCCGGGCTTGTGGGCTTGTGGTGTCGGGCTGCCAAAATTGCTTAAACAACATGGCAACAGTAGGCGGAGGAGTGGTGTGGTGGTAGTGGTGTCGTGGTGGTGCCAGCAGTGGTGGTGGTAGTCGTAGTCTTCGATGTCGCCGTAGGAGCAGCAGCAGTCGTCGTCGTCGTAGTCGTGGTCGGAGTCGGAAGAGTATAGGAGGAGGAGGAGGAGGAGGAGCCAAGACCCCCGTGACCCGAAGGGCGTACAACACAATGGGAGAATATTTGAACCCGCGTGCTTCAGGACTTCTTCGGCGAAGTCCGCAAGTTCCTGTGGCCCCACAGATGCACGGAAGCCGTCTGGTTGACTTAGCTCTAAAGCAAAGAAGCACGCACTTCCAGGGTCCATCCGAATAGCAGCTGCAGAGTTCCTGAGCGATTTTCAATCGTCGCTGGGTCAAGGGCTGGACGAACATGCTATCGAGGCAGCTGGACTTCGTCTGGTCTCTAACAGTGGTGCTGATCTCTGTGGCCATCGAGCCATAGCCGCACAGGCTTCCAGTGAATCTTTTGTGGTGGCGGAGCAGGCATATGTTGTGGCACCGCTCATGTTGGCAGATGCTGAGATGAACTGCCAAGTTCCAGCATTGCGTCGCGTACTGCACGCTCTGACAGACGAATCCCCAACAGAAGAATCGCGAGCATGCACCATCATGTCATGCTATCTTCGAAAACCTCGACTTGAGTGCTGTCGCAGGAGCTTTCTAGTTTTTGGTGGGGCTGCAGCCCAGAATCTTCTGACAGGGCATGTTGGGGGATCATCACGTGAAATAGCCTTGCGGTCTTGAAAAACAAAGTCAGATACAGCGCTGTCCAATCGTCAAGGCCTGCAGTGCCGAACCCTGAACCCTTCGAGGCCTCCCTATAGTTTTGGGGTTTAGGGGTTCAGGGTCTCTGGTATGTGTCTTAAGGGAGACGTAGGATAAATGGGTCTACAGTAGCTGGAAGAGCCAGGCCGTCATGACCATCCCAGGTATTGTACAGGCCACCTGAGATTGTGGGCGACACCGCTGACGATGGCCACTAGCCTAGCTTCTTGCAGATTCGGCTTGCTGTTGTCAAGACCAAAACAGAAGGATGCTTTCAATGCTTTGGGCTTGTGTCTATGCTGACGAGGTGTCGTCGTTGAGAAGTGGAAGCCGGTGCCGTGGCACATGAGGCTCCTTGCGTCGCTGACCAGCCACGCAGCGGGCATTGCCGGCTTCGTCGGCTTCCAGTGGATCGTCGTCGCCAGGCGAGGGGGGGGAGGGACGTGTGCAGAAGCGCTGAAGCCACTACAGCCTTACTTTCTATTTGCTTCCCTTCCTGACCTCTGTGGGCAGGATTGTGTCCACCAGCCAGCCGCTCGACAGCTTTTCCCCAACCAACTTCCTGCTCTACACCAGCATCGCCATCTCCATCACCGCCATCTTCTCGAGCATCCTGCCCTTCGGCTCAAACGCTTCGGTATCCATCCGTTTGATTGAGCAGGCATGCCTGAAGAGCCTTTTAGTATATTGTAGCATTACAATATGTCTGTATTCTAGCATTACAGCGTTGCAGTAGTTAAAGTATATTCTATTCTAGAACTTGCACCTTGAGGTTCCTGGTGCTGGACTACTTGCGCCGTCTAGTCATCGACAGCGCCCGGGGCCGGGGGTATCGGCTCATCCTCGAGCCCGGGCAACTTGAGCAGACAGGCGTCCGTGCAGCCAAGATGGGGGTCGAGGGCTTAGGGTTGAGGGTTGATAGGGTTTAGGGTTTAGGGTTCAGGCTTTAGCGTTTGTAGGGTCCTGTTTGGGCCGAAAGATAGGCGAACAGTGCTCGGGCAGGGATCATGCAAACGCCGATGAGATCATGCCGAGGCCCTCCAATCACATATGCACGAAGCACGAATGCAGATCAGATGCAGACAAAAACAGATGGACAAAGGCTTGAGGTGGTAACGTTTGGGGGCACAATCTGGTTGCTTGAGGGGTTCGGGGGTTTTTGCAGTCGAGGGCTCGGGCTTCGGGGCTCTCGATTCGAGTCTGTGAAGTTCAGGGTTTCAGGTTTTGTTTTCAGGGTTTGGATGTAGATAGGGTGTGTTTGTCTTCAGGCCTCGGGGCAGCGTTGATCGTGCTGACGGTCGTGCTCCTGTTCCTGCGCCTGAGAAGCAGAATCCGAGGGGTTGGTTCAGTGTGTTGAACGTGCTGGTCTTGTGCAGTGCGTTCGCAAGCCCGGCGCTGCTCTCCACAGCGGCACAAAGGTGGCTGCATGTGCCTGTACTTGAGGTCATGTGTGTCATCTTGACAGAGATCCAGGAGAACCAGAAATTCCGCAGAAAGGACAGCAGCCGAATAGACACGTATTGGTGTCTTTCGGTAGCAAGGGAATCGCTCCGTTGGTATCTGTGTTAAACCAGCGAAGCAGGGAAGATGGTAAGTCTGCTGATCCCACCAGCAATTCTGAGAGGAGAAGCAGGAGATTCTGGGCGTGGTCCTGGAAAAGGCAGCGCCTTCTGCTTGGTAAGCCACAATCTTCTCGACGTCGCTTTGAAGCCGGGGTGTGGCTGGGTGGTTCAGGGACACAGCTCGTCATTGCTACTGTCTAAGTTCTAACTCCCAAGTCAACTGGTACTTACCCCACCTAGCTTGGTTCTTGTCGTACCATCCTTCAGGCTTACTTGCTGTTGTCCCTTCTGAGCGCAGGATCATAAATCCTTTTCGATGCATAGCATTGCAGTGGCGTGGCAGTGAGAAAGCGCGCGCGGCAATGAATGGATGCGTGAACTTCTCAGCAAACGTCCGAAGGAGGCACTCGCGGGTCGACTTCCCCATGTACATCTGGGATGCTTAACACAAACCGCGCGACTTTTGGATGTCTGCAGCTGCTGAGAAGTGTAGCTGAAGATGAAGGTGTACGGCTGCGGCACGGTCCTGCTGTACTTCATCAACCTGCGCGGCTTGTGCAAATCGCCCAAGGCCTCTCCTGAATCCTCGCATTTTGTGTGAAAGCTGTGAACCTCTGCAGTCAGTGTCTTCGGACTGAGAGGTGTTCTTCCACCAAGCCGGCCTCCGTACCGAGCAGGAGATCGAATTCAAGGAGCCCTCTGGACTCATCATGCCTTGGACCAGCAAGTGCGATGCCCTGAGGACTTCTTGGAGGAGTTCAGCGGCGGCCGCAGTGAAGGGTCCGCCTCCTTCTGACAAACGTCGCATGCCCACTGCAGTAGATGCCGTCGTCCCTTCGAGGCTCGTCCAACAGGTTCGCAACGTCCTCGCATGGCTGGCCGAGCGCTTGGCAGGGGAGGACCAAAAGGGGAGATTTGCCATGAGATCACGGGTGTCGGGCTCCACTTGAGCAGGACCTGAAGCTCTTCTTTCAGCTGGGCAGCCGTCGGGCCTTGTTCCCTAACCAACGCCTGGCCCCGATCCTTCACGTCGTGGCGTGGCAGGATTTTGTGGGAGGATCGAAGATGCTTGTCGCTGCCGAGTCCTCGTCAGCTTTCAAGACCGATAATCTTGCGTGACCAAGGTGGCGGGCCTGCTTCTTTTGGGCGTGCTGCCCGGCATTTGCCAGTTTGCCACCGAACGGCTCTTCGTCGATCCAAAGTTCGTAGATGTGTGACCCGGCTTGCGGCGTGACTCACAGCTCTCGGAGGGTTTTGCATCCAAGTTGAGTCAGCAGCCGCGATGACGCGTTATTCCAGTCATAGGACGATCAGCTAGCAGCTAGAAGCCTCCGAAGCTGTCACAGAAGCCCTCGACTCGTCTGACAAGGAGAGCTTATTCCGCCACGATCTTTCCGAGCTTCAACCCGTCCCACAGCAAGTACTTGCTGCTTGGCGATCCTCACATCCACCTCCAGGTGAAGACCACGTCTCGTCACACTTCGTTCCGGGACAGCACTACACAACACCTTCTATTAGTCAATCTATGCTCACAAGTAAGGGTTGCAGATTTCATTGTAAAGCCGTCGCAGTCATGCGGTCAACTGCAGCTTTGCCGAGCCTGCAAGGAGCATCCAGCTCTGCTGCTTTCCATCTCAGCAGCCCTGTGAGAACCGCTCATTGCATCACTCCCTGATACAGTTCGATGATGATCCGATCACCCTGGCAGTTCCTGCAAGCGAGTCGTCAGAGTGCACGCTCACAGCGTCAGGCGTGGCGGCTGCGAACTCGGCAACTAATGATTAGCACACGGATCCCTGACTCCGTCAGCATGTGCACGACTTCTCATCCCGCCAGGTCTCAGCAGTCATGCCTTAGCGACCTTGAAGTTCGAAGTGGAGTTGCAAGTGAAGTACCATTTGTGCGATTGCTCCACCAACGATGGTTGTGGCTGCTGCGACGGCTATGCTGGAGAGCTCGAAGATGCTGGGGATCCCATGAAACTCCCGACCGCATGTCAGCCTGCCCCTTGCGATATCGACAACTCGAACAAGGCGAAGGGCTGGGATTGCAAATGCAAGCCGGAATATAGCGGCAGCATATACTGGGAGGGCGCCACCCCGAAAGGGACTTGTACCGTGGCTCCATGCGAAGTTGACAATTCCGACAAGCAGCCCGGACCACAGTGCCGATGCGAGGATGGATACTACGGCAACATCACATGGCGTAACAGCTCGGCAGAAGGGCCGTGCTTGCCGGCACCGTGTAAGGCTCTAATTCCGAACTCCACGGGGCGTGGTACAGACTGCAAGTGCAAATCCGGGTATGCAGGGCAGATAAGTTGGCATGGATCTCAGCCGGCAGGCTCTTGTGAGCCAGCGCCATGTAGCGTCCTGAATTCGAACCGAAAGCCCGGCCTCGACTGTGCATGTGTCCAGGCGGAGTCCTAGAGGGCGCAATTTTGGATCTTCGGGTGGGTTCAGAGTGCCTGTGGGGATGGGACTGCTTTCAGGCTTTTGTCGTGTTGGATCTTGGTACTTTCCCACTTTCTGTTGTTGAGTGTCGTGGATATCCCCACAAGTTCGATTGAGCTTGCCACCCGAGGCTCAAATGCTCATATTTTCGTTGAACGAAAAACTCAGCTGAGGCTTGGCTGGTTTCGAAGGAAAGGTCTCCTGGAATGGCACGCATGCGGAAGGACCCTGCAAGCCAATTCCTTGCAAAGACTTCATTCCGAACTCCTATGGGCTTGGCGTCGGCTCTTGCGAGTGCCAGGACGGCTTTGAAGCGACATGGGAGGATGACGGCACACAGACGTTGGAAAAGGACCGCAATAAAGCAGAGGTTACTATAGAGGACGTCAATGAGACGCGGTTGGAAAGCTGTGAGCCGGCACCGTGTGACTTTGATTGGTCGAACAGGCGCCCAGGGCTTGCTTGCGCTTGTGGACCAGGATATTTTGGTCACGTTGTGTGGAGAGGTACAAGAGCAATATCAAACTGTAAGCCCAATGACTGCCGAGGGCGATACGCCATTGGAGAGGGTGCGGATTGTCGCTGCAAGGATGGTTACACTGGCACAGCTCGAAGAACTGGGAACTACAGTTTCCAAGTGGCTCACTGCAGGCCCGCGCCGTGCGACATCGAGGGGTCCAACTTCCAAAAAGGACCGGACTGCTCTTGCGCAGATGGGTTCAGCGGGTCTGTGCGTTGGTTTAAGGACGAGTCCCGTGGCGTATGTAAACCAGCGCCCTGCTCGATACAAAACTCCAACATGGAGCCTGGAACAAGATGTCGGTGCAAACCTGGGTTTGAGGGCAATATCACTTGGCAAGGCCCGACTGTTTCGGGCCGCTGCGAGCCAGTGGCTTAGGGTTAAGGGTTTAAGTTTAGGGGTCCATCCGGATAGAGGGGACCTAGATCTCTACAGTCCCGCTGCCGCGCAGTGGGCCATGGACGTACCTCGGTGCAACAGCCGTCTACGTTGCTTTTTGTTTGGAAGGCTCTCGCGCTGCCTCTCATGTAGACCCATGCACCCACAGCCAGAAATCATATAGATTCCTAAATAGTCACCTTTAGTATGCTTTGGTCATGCCCAAAGCTCCATTCGACGCCAGCGATGTCCGCGTAAGGCCAGTCACCGTGGGGCAAGGCACCGCGTGGGGAGTCAAAGCTCTGCCGACACAAGGCTTCTCGCAGGACACAGCCACAAAGTACACTCAACGCAGCGACAGGGCTAAAAAGGTGGAATCCTCGAGCAGCGATGTCCTGCATATGCTACATTCGGGTCAACAGGTGAGGCACGTTTGATCTTGCAAATCGCCCCTAGGCCGTAGAGGTGTGACAGAACGTCGCCGACCCTCAGACAAGACAATTCCTACTTCGCATCGATATGCAGCTAGTCAGGGTCTTACTTAAAGCCAACAATGGACAGAAACCTGTTGCAGCCCATGTCAACAGCTTTGTTACCGGGAATTCTGATGAGTGAATTCTGGTATGTTGAAGCACACCGGCAGGTGAATGTAGAATTGGGGACCCGTGCAACGGAAGGGGAAATTCACCGATTCACCGCAGGGGCGGCCGCTCGATTCACCGATTCAGTGCGGGTGTCACCACCACGGATTCATTGATTCACTGTAGGGGTCACCGCGTACGGATTCACCGATCATTGGGAGGGGGGGGGGGGCAGATTCGGTTCACTGCGGGCGCCGCTGCTCAACAATGTACCGATTCAGGTGTCGCCACTAAGGGATTCACGGCGGGGAGGTTGCCTCTCACCAGCCGCACAGATCCAATGCGGTGTAGAAAGAGAGAAGGCACGAGAGCGAAAGAGAGAGAGAGAGAGAGATACAGAGAGAGAGCCCCTTGTCCAAGCGGTAAAGCAGCGCATGAAGCCTAAAACTGTGGGGTGACTTAGCGGCATTATCATGTCAGGGTTTTCCATGGCTGAAGATCTCAAGCATCCTTCGCTGAAGCTTCGTATGCACGAGCGTTGGCACGAGTGTTGGCCCTGCATCTCTTCCAAACCGTCAGTGTTCCCCCACGCGTGAAGCTGTCAATGCTCGCTCTCTGTGTCAAGCAGCGCCTTTTAAATTGGACGGTCTCCATGAACCGTAGGAAAACGTTTGCAGTGTCATGCTTAAGAGGGTCGGCAGTTTGAACATGGTGCATGGTGACCAGATGCCGAAAGTCGGCCCCCAACCATGTTGAGTTGTGTCGAAGCCGAAGGAATGTGATTGGGAGGATGATGCTCATTCCGGTGAAGGCAAGTAGCAGCAGGTGGATATGGAAGAGAAGTGTGCAGTATACGTGGGACCCGCAGTTTGTCTCAAGTCACTGGGTCCGCCTCGAGCTTCACAGCTGCGTCAACGACTGCCATGTGGATGAACTCGAAGCGACAAGCTCTCTTGGCTTTGGGTGCGGTGTTGTCGGCCCTGCACCTTCATGGTTGCGGGTTTGGGTCCGCAATCTGGGCTGAAAAAACAAATGCTAGTTCAGCTGATGTCATTGGGGCTTCTGGCTATTTTGTATATTTTTGTGGCAATTTCGTCGCCAGTACCAGAGCCGTACAGTTCTGACAGGTTTAGGGTGAACCCCGCTCACCAGACATGCCCTGCGCTCACGAGGATCATCGGAAATCGCTGCCACGAATGACACCAACAGCACATCTGCGGAATATGAGTTTCCGGATCCCGAGATTACCTTCGAGACGCAATCCACCACGACTACCACACCAGTTGATGCCTCGACGGAGGCCACGAGTACTTCAGCCACCACCAGGCCGAGCAGCACTACACGAGGCGTGTGCTTGTTGTTGTGTTTTTGCGTGTGTTCAGGGGGTTGAAAAATGGTCCGAGGAGTTTGTACGCTGGAGCTCAGGGTCCGAGAGGCGCAAATCCAGAAGTCAAGATGTTTCGGCAGGTGAGGGGTTCACGTGCTCAACATCAACCCCGAGACGGCTTGGAGTGACGATGCCAGCTGCCGCTCGAAGGCTGGGCTCCGATGCCTCGCGCTACAACTACAGTTTCAAAGACGAGGCAAGTGGCCGTGGAGTACATTTAGCGTACGACGTCGAGCTGAATCAGGACGTTGAGATTTTGCCTCTCCCGGAGGTCCAAGGTGTCAGTACCGTTCTTTGCTCAAAGACCGCCGTGCTATCTGTGTCCCTTGCAAGCAAGAGCGCAAGGGATGCGTTCGGAGCACGGCTTGCCAAGGTGGAGGGAAAGAGGCTGTTCCTAACTTCACCCAATGTCAGGTCTTGTGGCCCAGGCGCTTTCCTTGGTTGGGTGCAAGAGGTAAATCTCGTTCAGAATGGCGTTGAGATCGGCCACCTTGATGCCAGCTACGAGGACGTCTTTAAGAAGGCTCACGTCGACTTCTCCACAAGTCTCGCCAGCCAGCCTGGTGAAGGCTTCCAGGCTGAAGTGGTGCCTTCTGTGGATACGGAGGGAAGCCATGGGCGGCGGCTTTTCTTCGGTTCCTGGAATCCTCTCGCAAGCGTTTGGAGAGCTGCAAAAAGCTTTGCGTCAACTGTCGTGTCGGGGGTGACGCTTGTCGTCAGGGTCGTTGATGTCGCGATGAACGGGGGCACCTTCGAGTACCCCGAGGGATTACAAGAAGGCGAACCGCAGGAGTTCACGCTTCTCTCGATGGGCTGCACCGGAAGCATCACCAGGGAGGAAGGCATCAAGAGCGGCGTGCTGGAGGTGATAGCAGAGGCCGAGCTCACCGCTTCGCTTGGCTTCAGCCTCTCTGTCGAGAACATGGCCGTGACTTGGCATCTTGCGAGGGACGTTATATAAAGATACATACATACATACATACATACATACATACATACATATATATATATAACCCACCCCCCTCATGGACCACGTTGTGGCTGGATGGACCCCACCGCACGAAAACAGCAGTCAGTAGATCCTTGAGGGGGAGTGGTGAACCCTCATCAAAGGATCCTTGGTACAGGCCTTGACCCGGTGCAAAGCGGTACAACCGGTACACTTTGTAAATTTGTAACGGGCTTATCCAAGATCCAAGAGCTTTTTGAAATTGGGTCCATCTGGTACCGGTTGTACCGGTTTGTAGCAGACTGGGCTCTGGTAGCCGCCCATTCACCACGAGGTCATCTACATCTTGGAAGCACCTAGAATTTAACTGCCGGGACACGAAAACAGGATCCTTGAGGAAGGGAGGTTAACACATACATCTGTGTGTACATATATATTTATATATATGTACTTGTATATGTATGTATGCATGTATGTATAACTTGCATGCAGTACATAAGCCATAGGCGTTAGCAATGGTAGGTCAGCGTCAGTTCCCCAGCAAGAACTCAGGTGAAGGAAGCCGGGGTCTCCGTCGGCGGTCAACTGCAGCTTACAGCAGAGGCTTCCGGAACCGGATCCCTGGAGTGGAATTATGAAAAACTGATCTTCACCTTTCGGTCGCCCACCGTCCAATTCCTCATCGGGGGCCTCTACGTGACCATTGATGTGGAGGCACCCGTGAATGTGGGGTTCGAGGCGAAGTACGAGGGCAGTATCAAGATGCGCAAGACCATGACTGGCGGGCTGAACTTTGAGTACAAGTACCGGCCTCAAAGTGACAGCGTGCATCAGCGCAGCTTCACACCCACCTTCACGGCTGAGTCGTCGGTGGAAGTTGAGTCGGGTGCCAGCATCACTTTGTACACGAAGGTTGCTCCAACTGTGTCGATTTGGAAGATCTTCTCGGTGTCGGTTCCCATGAAACCATATCATCTGGCCGCCATGGACTTTCTGAAGCATCCCGGTCGTGTTGTTGTATGATTGTTATGTCTTGTTGTAGGTCGGAAATGTACAAGCTAGTCAGAATGGCTTCCATCGGTAGTGCAATTAGTGCATAAGCCGTAGCTGAGGGCTAGCTTGATGCAGGTCTCCTGACGACGACTGCTTCCTGAAGAAATACATCGGGCTAGATGTGGATCTCACCTTCCGGGCCAAGGGCATCGCAGAGGTGAACTTCCCGAATGTTCTGGCCAAGCAGTGGCCCTGGGAACCCAGCCAGGCCGAATGTGAGGAGAGTCGGCGCTTGATGGATTCCCCCCCACTCCGAGGGCTCACAGAAACGAGCTTGGTGGGCCGAATGTGGCAGGGAACTGTGGAACCGGTCCCCTGTGCTTTCGGAGCGACCCCCGTCTACGGCAGTGGCCAAGTGCAGCTCCAGCTTGTGGAGGAGCGGGACGACGACACGCAGGCTTCCTGATTGCATCCAGTGTTTGCTGCTGGCTTCATGGCTTGTAGCGTGGCACAATGCAGCACACAGTATGCCCGGAGCCTATTTTCTAGTCTCTCCTTCTCTGTGGCATGGTAGGCTGTATATGGCAGAGGATGATATGTGGCCTTCGTGCCAGATTCGAGTGCGTCATTGCATGGGCACAGGTTCTGATGGGCGCCATAAACCTGGGTGCCGCCTCCTGGGGAGGCCGGTCTCTCCAAGGGGGTGGTCAATGCTCCATCACCGTGAAGTTCGTCTTCGATCCGACCTCGAGGATCCTGGCTCCAGATCCCAGCGAGGACCTCTGATGCTTGAGGTTTAGGGTTTAGGGTTTAGGGCTCTCTTCATAAGCTTCTCCCCTGCGCCGCTCGCCCCGTAGTCTACGAGCATGCTAGGCAGGCCTTGCGTAGCAGGCGGGGCATAACCAGCGACGCAGGATTTCTTCGCCCGCTGCGGGGACCTGAACTTCTACGACCTCAGGTTTATCCTCAACGTCGCCGACCTCGGCACTTCCTTCACAGGGCAAACCTCGCCCAATGGGTGCAACTGGCTGGACCTCAGCCAGATTGCACGTGTCACCGATGGCACCCTAGCGTAAGCTGGGAAACGTTGGCGATGCCCCACATTCCGAAGTCCAGAGTCTGGTGTACGTGGGTAGCAGTATAGGTAAGTAAGGTACTGCCTGTAACCGTCGTCCTAAGACCGAGGCTAGCAATCGTAGTGAGGGGCAGCAAAAGAACACCAGAAGCAGACCGGGCAAGTTGCTGTTGCACGTTGCTTCATGGTGGTCTTGCAACTCCGAAACTGTATCTGTGCCTGCCTGCATCAATTGTTTCGCAGAGCGCTCAAAGCCCTTCAATCAAAGACTGTCCTTTTCCGATCAGAAGCTCTTTACGACCTAGTGATTGCTCCTTTTCAGGGAGTGTCGGCCTGGGAAAATTGGGCTCCCATCCAATGAGCCGCACTGGCAGAACTCTCCCGGGTTCGGAAATCATTGGGGGCCAGGTCTAGGTGTATATGGATACAGCAGCACGTGCCCTGAAGTCGAACGAGATGTGTTGTGACGCGCTTTTTGGGTTCAACCGGAAGTTTTTGAGCCCGGGACTGTGCATGGACTGTTTTGGGGACCAGTACACGTCTTGTGTCATGGAGTTTCCCTGTAATTCAGGTCTTGATCACTGCCATGTTGGGGCTATCCGATAAAAATCATCGGAGTGGCACCACTGTGTTCTCGCCTGACACCTTCACTGAGACTGCGGACGATCCTACTTGCAAGAAAAGGCTTGTCAAGGAATTGATCCAGCTGACTGCAGGCCTAGACATTACGATTGTGCTCGCAACTTCACACCTAGGACAGACGAGACAGAGGGGTAGTTGTCTAAATATGTCTAAATTAGGGTCCCTTTTAGGATCCCTTTTATCAGGGTGCGGTACTATATTGGGAACTTAAAAAGGGCCCTAATTTAGAGAACTACCCAGAAGCATTGTGTGCAAAGTCCAAGAAGCAACAGAAGGAACGACTCGTTGCTCGGTGGCTTCGTGGGGACTACCCAAAGCCTTAAATCTCCAGACAACTGCTCAAAGTCTGATCCGTGCATTTCCCGGATTTCGAGGGGCTTGATGCTAGTTTCGCAGTTTCGGCTCCAGGTTGCTCTAGGCAGTCGATGCCGTTGCATCATAGCAGTGGCGATCAAGTACATGTACTGTGAATCCGTTCTTATCTGAGGTTTGTAAAAGAAACCATTTGTTGACCAAAGCTGATGGAATCATTCGCAACTGTCTCCGTTGGCTTGGCTTGCTTCGCCGCTGGAGCAGAAACGGTCCGATGGGCCTTGTCGCCCTTGAGCATCAAACAAACCAACGGTCGCAAGCAGCACGTGGAGGGCATGTACTGGGGGCTCGTCTTCCTTTTCGCATTTGCCTTGGAGGTTAAGGGTTTCATCTCGCCGACCTCCTTCGTTGTCCTCGGAGCAGTGGCATTCGTCCGCTTCTTCGGGACCAAGCACGAAGCCAACCACGTACATTTCCTCCCAACTATGACAGATCATGCGTTGCAATGGGGCCACCGCTTCCTGGACATACCGGCAAGCCCCTTCGAGATGTGCCAGGACGATTTGACCGACTGCCACAAAGGGCACCACAAGGCGTGGATGCCCAACAGCACATATCCGGACCCCGACGCTTACATGACGCAGTCTTGGTGGCCAATCGGTCTCCTCCACTGCATCTTTGAGAGTGACACTGTGGCATTTTGGGGAAGCGTTTGAATCTCATGTAGGGTTCTACAGAGGTATGAATGTACTACCACCCCAACCCCTGAACCGCAAACCCCAAACCCCAAACC
>CAJNJA010006889.1:0-16554 GCA_905231915.1 Symbiodinium necroappetens
AGACAGAGGGAGGATTGCACGAGTGTGTGTGTGTGTGTCTGTGTGTCTGTGTGTCTGTGTGTCTGTGTGTCTGTGTGTCTGTGTGTCTGTGTGTCTGTGTGTCTGTGTGTCTCTGTGTGTGTCTGTGTCTCTGTGTCTGTGTGTCTGTGTGTCTGTGTCTCTGTGTCTTGCTTGCTTGCTTGCTTGCTTGCTTGCTTGCTTGCTTGGGGTGTGGGTCCCCTGGGGGAACCCTGGCCCGAAGGCCTACCCCCTAGGCGCGCGAAGGTCTGTCGGCAGGGCCCCTTTCGGGGTTGAGTGTACATCGTGTTCCCCTGACTGTGCCTTGGTAACCCCCCCGAACAGACACCCCTTGTAAGACCTTCACCACTGTCTCTGTGTCTTTCTTTCTTTCTGCAGGGTATAGGGGTCAACAGAGTCTCTCTCTCTCTCTGTGGGTGTGGGTGTGGCTGTGGCTGTGGCTGTGGCTGTGGATGTGGATGTGGATGTGGCTGGCTGTGGCTGTGGGTGGTGTAGGTGTAGGTGTGGGTGCGTGCGTGCGTGCGTGCGCGCGTGCGTGCGCTTCTGCATTATGCATCCATGCATGCAACTAATTTATGAAAGATCGGGGGTTGACCAACACTGTAAATCGCTGTAACAAACGCCTACACGGGTTGGACAGCGCCAAGCTTCGGAACCACACAGGCCTTGCATGCAGCCTCCACTGCCGGCAACAATGGAACAAACGCCGCTGGTGGCTCCGGCACATTATGACCACGGCACGCCAGGATCACGAGCCTAGGTATCTCAGCCGGTCTCTCTTTGTTGGGAATGTTTGCTGACATCAGCAGGCACATTCGGAATGAGCGGCTCAGAATACTTGTTGATGTTGGTCGGGGCATCCTGTCCACCGAAATCCCGCATCGACGCAGGTCATCAACAAGCCTCCTGGACCTTGGCGCCGATAGCACTGCTGCGAAACCAGCCAATGGCCTTAGCGCATACAGCTCGACCAACCAGTTGTAATATGTGCTCCCCCTCAGGACTTCATGGCGACATCTATCTCCTGCAATACAGGAACCCCAGCAAGTTCCGCAAATATTGCCCAGCAGCAGAGATGCCATGAAGCCTGTTCCCGTGAGCTACGAGACGGATTGGCACACCAAGTTCTCGGCCGTCCAGGACAGCTTTGACTGGTGTATGACGCGTCAATAATCATGTCACAGATTCGCCTGCATGTCTAAGTCTACGCGTGGTGTTGCCGGCCACGTGACGTCGCTGGCAGCTTGCTGCAGGCTGGACACTACAATTGGTGCTGGGTGCTTTCTTGAGGCTACGCGAGGGTTGGCAACGACTTCGATTGGTCTCTTGACCAGCGAAGTCAACTGGAGCGACCGGGCGGCCTTTTGGTTCAAGGCGCTGCTGAGACCGCGCGAGAAGTGTGCACAAGCTCGTTTCATTTAGAATCTGGAAACGACTTCGACTCAGGCCTCAAACAATCTCACATTTTGAATATCGAACATTCCAACTGACAGAAGCCATAGGGGCTCACAGCTTTGATGCTTGCAGTGAGGAAGCCTACCTGCAGCAAGACAAACACACCAAATGGAGCTGAGGATCTCTCCAACTCCTCCATGAACTGGACATCCTGGGATGCTCATCATCTTACGTAGGGCGGCATGGAGTGACCCCTCTCACTGGACACAACAAGCTCCCGTCGTCTCGCGCGCGACTGAGGCTGCCGCGTCCAATTATTGGTGCTGTTGTTGAAAGTTCTTCTTTGCTTTGCTCCAGGTAAGAGTCAGGGGCAGTCCCCTGACCCGCGCTCCCGGTGCTCCCAAAAGGGAATAGGAAAAACATGCCTCAATTACCGGCCTCGCAGTCCTTATGTCTGCTGCGGGCACAACTCTTTGAAGGTAAGAGGAACTGAAAGTGTGCCCCGATGCAGAAGTACGGAAGCTATGGCATCGGTCGCCTTTCTTGGTCGGTTCAAGGCTGCAGATTCCCCGTCTACCTGCAAGGTTGAAAACTGGGTTGCCTAGCGCCGTTGTTCTCGTGCAGCTGGTGCTCGCTGAGACTCCCTGTACTCGTCAAGTTTTGCGGCCATCTTCACGACCACGACCACACCTTTGAACTTGGTGTTCTCCACTGCTGGGTGCCCCATCTGTTGCTTCTTGTTCGGGCTGATGTCCCGGGCGGTAGCTTCGGATTTGGTGCCCTTTGCTCTCGATCTGTCTGCTCGTTTCGCCCATTCCCGTGGCACTTGTGGCGTCTCTGGGAAACTGGTTTTGCATGCATCTTTACACGAGCTGACTGTTTGTTCGGCGCAAAGCCCACAGTCTCTCACCCACAACTCAGCAAAGTCAGCCCACAACTGGCGATCAGAAGATCTAGAAGGGGAAATACCGTGTCTATGGTTGAGGAGTTCCTGCTACATGCATTTCTAGACCATTGGGTGTGTTGCCATATGTTGCTACTGATGGGTCGAGCCGCGGCTTTTTTGCGGCCCTCAGCTGTCAAAGTCTGACCTCCGAACCATAATTCACGAGGCCTAGCGTCATGCGGGCCCTCGGTGTCAGGGATTGGCTGGCGCAGCCAGGCCACCCTGAAGCGACTGCAATTCCAGGAGGGACATGCAAAGCTCAGACCACCATCGGCCTGCTGAAGACATGGCTGAAGCCAAACCTGCAGACTCTCACAACCCGTGCGCATTTTACATCTCTGCGGGTTAGCCGCTTCAGCACAGGTGCTCCAGATCTTCTCCCTTCGGCTTGGCATCCAGTTCGGGATCTCGCGAAGTAAGATCAACCCAGCGGAAGGTCCTCAAGGCATCCGAGGGAAGTCTCCTTCCCGTGTCAGGAAGCTGCAAAACGACCGGAGCCTTTAAGCCTTTTAAGCATTCCCATCGCGGCCGTGCAGCTGGTTCATCAGAGATACGGTGTGCCAAGTTTGCAGGGCGGCTGCACCGGTTCCTGAGCGATTCAGCAACGCAACATGGATCTTTCCAGGCTCCGTGCGATGCGACGCGTGCGCAACACAGGCACGTCGTCCTTGGACATGCTAGCTGGTGGTCACCAGACACCAGATCATCGGAACTGAGCAGCTGTCCATCTGCTGCACAAGCCAAGAGGAGTTCTCGGTGCATGACTTCCAAATAATCTTCAGTGTACCTGCACAAATTGGGAATCCGACCATTGAAACACAGACGGTATAATGGGCCTGCTCGCCGTGCAAAATCCAAACCAAAAAAAGCAAGACAGTATCAGGCATGCGGTACTACTAATGAACAGGAAAGGCGCAAGCATCCATCTTCAAAGACGGCCAGAGCAAAACCACGTGACATCCTGGGCATCTGGCTAACTCGCGGCTAGCCTTGTGTTTGTGATCATGCGGGAGTCCTCTGGAATTTCGCATCTTATCTGGCTTCTCTCTTGCTTGCTGCCTTGCTTGCTTGCTTGCCTTCTTCGGGCCCTCAGGGTGCCCCTCCGTAGAGAGGTCCCCCCGCGCGCATCAGGGCAGACGGTCCGTTCAAACGGGTCGCGCGCAACCGCAGGGCAACGTCGGCGTGAAACTCTTCAGGTGGGAGCTATGTCAAAAACAAGAAGCAATTATCACACAAAGAAGACATTGAAGTCTCTCTCTCTCTCTCTCTCTCTCTCTCTCGCTCTTTCTGCATCTGATCTGGCCGCACCGGCAAGACTGCCGGCTACCGGTAGTCTGCTTCAGTCTTGTCCCAATGCAGTCGTGTGGGATTGACTTGGCTTCTGTCACAGGCAATCGCAGTGTGGCAATGCTGTGTGTATAACGTTCACATCGACCTTCAGCTCTAGTGCACATGATATGATCTACGGCAATCTGGGCCAAGACCTTTTTTCACAAGGGCAGCAGATGAGTTCGGCCGTTTGGAGCGTTGATTCGGCATTGCCCCGTAACATATCCCCGCGCAGCAAAAGTCTGGGCCAAGCCGCATGCAAGCGATGTTCCTCTTGAAGCCTTTGGTCCAACCCTCTCGCCGCACCTGTCTGGGAGTCTCCGGTTCCATCATTTGCTACGGCACGAAAACCGCATGCAGGTGAAAATTTCCTCGGTGCGATGAGGTCGGCCACGTCCCCACCTGTAGCTGAAGGTCAACAGCCTACATCGCACGAGGATCACCCTGCAGTTGAAAGGTCCGACTTGCAGTCAAACTATCGCTTCATACCAGGCGCTCCGTCAGTTCCCTCGGATCGTCAGAACACAGAACCTGGAACAGGCAAGATTCGCGTGTGCCAGCTGCGTCGGCTACTTCAGATCTGTCACATGTCCGTCACGCCGGGCATTGCAGAAGACTCTAAGTCTCCATGTTTCACCACACATGTACTCGTGGCGCATGGTTCCGCATGCTTCCTTCTCCTGCTTGTGTTGCAGATGCTACTCGGATGTGCGGCTGGGATGCTGCCGCCATGGCATCGGCTCCAGCCTCCTCTGCGGTGCAACGAAAGCGTGGGAGCCGGGATATGATGACTGCATCTAACACGACACGATGCTGCACTGGCCAGTCCTCCTGCAGCCGAGGAGAGCCTGGTCGGGCACACTTTTCGTCCTGCAGGCGTGGCAGAGTATGCTTTGGATCGGGATCGACCTTGTCTCATTTCCTGGAAGAAGTAGTAGAGCACCCTGGGATCATCCGCTTTCCGCTCTAACATGAAGAGAGAAGGCTCCTGGGCAATGCAAACACAGCAAAAAAATGTTATTCTTGCGACAATGTACTGTACGACCGAGATGATGGGACTCGATCCTGGCAAACCTGGAGTTCAGCTACGTCCACCCGTACTACACACCATACCGGCGACCGTCCATGACAGTCGAGAGCAAAGTTGCAACACATCTCTGTTCCTTGTGGCGATCTTGCCGCGCGGGAATCTCCACACACATTGCGATCCACGGCCGCATCACGCCACTACGTGCCCCACGAAAAAATGACGCAAAAGGTGACCCGTCGAAGCCTCCAGGAGACGCTCCGTTGTCACACGACTAAACTCAACGTTCCAGGTATTTCGGCATGCTTCCCACGCGTAACAATTGCGAGTACCAGAGCTTTAGCTGAACATCGGTTGTAATCTGGTTAGCTACCGGCTAGTTCAAACAGAAGACGCAGTTGTGAAGCCAGCAGGTGCTGACACACTACATTGGTTTGCCAAGTCACGGTCTATACGGTGTGAACTTTGCAAAAACCTTTTAGATGGGCTTGCGTCGCGCGACTGGGCGGTTTTCGGTTGAAAGACGCATTCTGGTTGCGAGCGGGAATCCACCTTGATATGGCACTTGCCGAGTTTGTGGATGTGCTTTCCTGCGCGCCGATGGAACTTAGCCGGAGCTTGGTGAGGAGGAGTTGCGGACCGAGCGCACGTAGTGTGGAAATTAACAAGGCTCGTGGATGGCAACTAGTTCCAAGCGGAGCTTACTCACTTTGTGGCTCAGGTTTGCCGAATCTTGATCTACATTTTGGAGACTCTTGATCTACATTGTCTGGAGGGTCGTTGGCATGCTGAGCCGGATATACATCTGTTGAGCCGGATGTACACGTGCCTTATGGCTTTGCTGGCTGCTGGCTCTTCGCATGCTTCAGAGAAAGACTACACTCGTGAGTTTTTTTGAGAATTGCCGCTCCCTGTGAGACGGATTGAAATACAAATGCCAAACGTCTGAGGAGTGTTCTGAGAGGCTGAACTGGATTATGAAAAGTTTACCGTGCAATGCAATGGCTCGCTCAATTGCGCCATGAAACCCGCGGTTCGCGTCGGGAATGTCTGCATGCACATGTCATGCGCAGCAGAGAAATCATATCGCACCCTCGCCGACTGCACCATCCACCTGCTACGATCCGGGCAAACTGCCGGCGAGAGGCACGCACCCCCACCATCCAAGAACCGCTTCAAAGGCTTGACTCTCCGATCCTCCCCGCAGTGACCAGCCAAGAGTCCGATCCTGTGTCGACAACGACAAGCTCTCGTGGCTCATAGCTTTGTCGGCGGAAGTTCTCGTAGAGAAGTGGATGGAATGCATGCCTGAACTGAGGACTTGCGTTGAAAGGATACCGTGCCTCTCTGTGACGGGCATTGACGGGCCTGCTCTGGCTCGTTACAGAGATCACAGATATCAGCTCGTTGGTCACGAGATGGCCTACACTTGCTGGATGCAGAAGTACGCGGCTGGGAGAGCGAAATCACAGCCAAGCTGCCAGGTGGCTCATGCTCCGCCAGTTCTGGATGATCGCCTAATGCAACATGTAGCCGAAGACACAGCCTCGGCACCTAAGGCAAGTCAAGATGCCAAGGTCGAATGTCCCTCCAGATGCCACCTGTGGCGCAGATAAGCATGCCGTCACACGAGAGCTACGGGCCAGACTGGCTTCCATTAGTTTGCTGGCACCCACAAAGCTGCAGCGGCCGGCTCCCAGTGCTGCACACGCGTTGGCAAAGAGCGGAGTCCTCCCGAGCGCGCGCGCGGCGACCGCGGCCCAGCGAGAGCCGAAGGACGGTCGGGTGACAGAAAAAGTGCAAAGCTCCGCGCTCCGACCTGCGGGTGCGCTGCCGCTGTCCCGTCCTGCCCTCAAGCGCCGCAGCCAGGTCACAGCGTGCTCGTGCCTCGCTTCCACGCTGAACATGCCTTGAGCTGCGATGCTGCCGGCAAATTCCTGAAAATCCACAAAGATGCGCCAAGGTGCCATCCTTTCAAGCTGCGGTGTTGACATGCCGGACGCCCACAGTTTGCGCAGTTCTTGGTGACAAGGGGCATGGCAGTGCCAGTTCTGTCACACAGCTCTCAAGATGCCAGCAAAGGGCGAACATCGGATGTCAACTTCTACAATGTGAAAACAATGTGAAGGCCTCCTCGCCCGAGCCAGCCGCGCTGCGTCGCAGGTGGTCCTGCCCAAGCTGGACAAGCCTGACCGAATTAAGGGAGCGCACTCAAACTTCCGAACTTTGACATGGGATGCATCACAACATGCATGCAGATGCAGATGCCCAGGTGCATGGAATTACGCCCCGCTCGCAGACACGGGCAGATACCCGCACATGTGAATATGCAGACCTATGGCCTGCGCGTGCAAACGCACAAACGTGCATCACTTCTACACGCATTGACCGGCGGATAAGTAGTTACTGATGACATGATGGGAATCGCACAGGCCGGCAGATAGAGGCAGTGAAACAAAAGACACCAACAGAGAAAGAGAGAAATACAGCTGAACACGAATCAAGCATTGTGAGATGTCCATTTTGAGAGCGTTATACAGCTGCTTTACTGGTCTGACTGTTTTGGGGGCTTCCATGTGGCGTGTCATGCACACGTTGCCCATTCTGAAATGGGCCAAGCTCTGCAAGCTAAGTACAGCAACGAAGCACAGCCTGGCTGCCGAGGCCGCGGGCTTGTAGCTCGCACAGGAAGCCTAAGCCAGAAGTTGACACCGACTCGCAGTGTCCAGGGAAAGCACTGATGAAGCTGCGACCCAGCATCGTCTTTGCAAGAGCCTCTCGGAACTCCCAGAGCATCACAGTACAAGGCAGGAGCGTCAGCCGCAGGCATCTGACTCTTGCGATTGGGCAAGCATCCGCACGACAGTGCCCCGCTGGTTTGAGAGTCTAAGTCTGCTAGTACTACCAGTCCATAAAGCAGGTGCACAAGCACGCATCGGGATGGGAGATATCTTGCGCTATGTCGTGAGCTGGATTCAGGTGATTGCATGGCGTCACTAACTTCGAAAGGTGTCTTCAGCCACCATGCGAGACAAGACATGACGACGCGTCGAGTTACAGTAAGTGCAGCTATCGAGCCAGGAGGAACGACATCGCTCATGTGAAGTGCTGGATAAACAGGGCACATCCGTCATCGCCTGCGTCCACTTCTGCGTGATCTTTACTTCGGCTGACGAACAAGTAACGTCACAACAATGGCCCAGCCTGTTGCTGACAAAACTATTTACGAGAAGACAACGTGTGTGACCACCTGGCAAAACGCAGTGTGGGATCGCACCCCAAGGTAGCAAAGGTTTCCCCCACGAGAGAAGCGGATGGTCTGGCCATCAGTGAAGCCCTCAGACACCTGCTCGCAAAAGCATGAGCAGCGGCACAGATGATTCCTTGCTTCGCACAAGGGAGGATCGTGCTCTTTGACCCATTCCTGGTAGGACTCGGCCTGAGAAGTTGGGAAGTAGTCGTCCACCACCAAATCAATCCACCTGGGGACATCAAGCATGATTTGGCTCTCGAGGTGTGAGAATAAGCATGCATGGCAACCGCACTCCTAAAAGCGAAGCAGTTTAACCACGAGCTGAGTGCCACGACTCACCAGCATGGCAAAGGCGAAGCTGGTAGACACCATGCGGGTTCACATCCTGTCCGAGGTCGAAACAAGACCGGTGAAGCTCAATTGTTCGCGAGATATCTGAAGAAGCGGGTAGGGGCTCCAGGTAAAAACACTGTATCGGATGCCCGGAGGCGCGCCATGCAATTTTTTTGCACTCGCCAGCTTCCTTTGCCTGCCGAGGCCTGCGCGCAAAAGAGGATGCGTTGTGACTCAGTATGACCGCTCTGCCAGCAAGCAGCGAGTACAGCTTCACCGTACGCAAGCATGTTCTGCCAACCACTGCTATCGACATGGACATGTCATGGTGTTGGCGGCACACTGAAATGGGCTGCCTATGCTGCCTGCGCGTCACTGCTGTCGACAGTTTTCGCGGCAACTCTCCACATCAGGAACCGCTGCCTAGCAACATGCCGTAGGCCGTGCATGCTGTCTCATGCGATTCCCTCAACCACATCAAAACTCTTGCCGCACTTCTACCTGCTCTCCAGTGGTGATTTGTCTTGCGACTGCATGCCTCAACAACTGCACGACTTACACCTGCACAGACTTGCACTGCAAATCCGTGCAAACCTGTGACATGCTGCGCCTCTGTACAGGAGTCCAGCCGCCGCTTCGCATAATCCAGCAGGTTAGACCTTGATCCGATTCGTCCGGCCACTACAGCTAAAACCGGCATTACCGACAGCCAAAAACCTGTGAAAGGAATTGGATTGGAGAGAGGGTCCGGGGGCGCACTCCGGCCCGAAAGATCGGGCGGAAAAGGGGTCCAGGGGGAACCCGAAGCCCGTTAATGCCTTGTTAGCCGGAAGCTTCTGTCTTTCCGACAACTCTCGCACGCAGCTGAAGAGCTAGCTGGCTTTCGTGATCATACGTATGTACATACATTACATTACATTACATTACATTACACTACATTACATTACAATACAATACAATTAGATGCATGCATACATACATACATACCTACATACTTACTTACTTACATACGTACATGTTCAGATATGTTCAGCAATCGGGCTCGACCAGATCAGGCTACTTACACACATGCATACATACGCACATTTATATATATATATACATGCCCATGCATGCATGCATGCATGCATGCATAGATACTGGCGTTACCTACACACCTACATGCATACGACCAGAGGCACGGACTACGCAGAAAATGATCATACAAAGCACGTAAACCGAAGACACAATGCGCTTCCTTACATGAGTCGAGTTTTATTCAGGTTTTCTTCAGGTTGCTTTCAGAATTTTGATCTGAGATGTCACGCTCTGTCTGCGTAGTGACGGCTCCAACGCCAAAGAACTGAAGCCTGGTCCGCCCTTCGAGCTCCCAGAGAACGCATGCGAGGGCATGATGCTGCGCTTCCGCCAAGCTGCACCTCGTGCCTCATGGCGTTGGGCAAAATTATGCCATCCTTACCGCCCGATGCTCTACCTGGCTGGCAAAAATCAGGCCGGGCTCTCAGATGCTCTTAGAACGAGAGCTTCCTTCCGAACAGATTGCACTGCCTGACAATGCCGTCTCCAGGGCAGCCATGGCCTAGCAGCGATGGCAAGTTTCGATCCCTGAAAGCCTGAAAACCGCTCCTTGGCCCCCTTGGCACTCAGGCCTCCTTGGCCCGACTGGCGCTCGGGGCCATGCCAAGCACCGCACAGCCTCGTGGGTAAAACCCCAAGCTACCCACCAGGTGACAAAGATAAAGACAACACTGCGGACAGTGCCTCTGCGATAGTATGCCTTGCCATTTTTTGGGTCCTTGGCAGGGAGACTGGCCAGAGTGTCCCCGACCGTAGGCCTGGCGGAAGCGCCGTTAGGTGCCTGGCGAGCTCAATTGCCTTGGCCGCATCCATATTGGCTCTCATGGCGTAGCGCCGGGCCTCTTGGCCAATCGCAGCGTCCTCCACTCCACTAGGGAACATGCAAGTCCTTCGTACTTACGATCACGTTAAGTCCTCGCCATGGATCTCCCGACACAGCATTATGAAGCACTGCGCCCGGTTGTTGTACAGCACCTGGACATCCCACTCTGACAGTAAAGTCCCCCATCCTAGGAAATCCTGCGTGTGAGGCAGCTTTCTAGACACCTTTGACTCTGTCTCCAGAGAGTTTCCGCTTCTAAAATCCAACACAGGTGCTTTCGGGCCCTCGGCGCTGCATGAATCAAACTGTCATCTTGAATGAACTGTTGTGCGGCGAGCAGCGGCCATATACTTTGGGTCATCGGGGATCTCGCCTAAGCCGTTTAGGTTCTTAGAAACCACGACAAGCAAAGATGTACCATGGCGCACTGATGAGTGGATGATGTGACCACGCGCCGTCGCAAATGTAAACGCTGCACACACAGACTGAGCCGCCAGCCTGAGTCGTCCTGATCTGTCTGAAAGAATGCGTGGAATCTCTACAGCACTGCGTGATTACTATGTCTTGCAGGATGTTGCAGACACAAAGGGCGATGACATGAAAAAGAAGCCGACTTTAATCTCTATGCCCCTGCAATCTGTGACTCGCGTGCAAATGTTGATGCCTTCTCTGCCGTTTCCAATGCTGCCGAGTAGAAGGCAATTGCCTCACAGCATCGTCGACTGAAGCCATGTAAATGTGTTTTTTTCTATTCGCAGCGTGAGAGTCGCTTACGACGCGCTCGCTTGATGAAATGTGACTGTAATGCACATGCAACCTGCGGCCTCCTCCAGCTGAGAGGCTTTGAAACACTCGTTACCACGCCTGGAAAGGCGAAGCTATGCTCTGGCAGCAAAGACAGATACCCACAATGCCATGACGACTCTAACGTGCCCAGCACTGCTGTGGATTACGTCAAGGTTTGTGCTTCGGGCTTGTGCCCAGCAGTACCATCCTGGCATGCCGCGCAGAAGGGTCACTTCATGTCACTTTCCTGTGCCAGATGGAACTCGATATTTTCCGAACACACCCTCACCTTCCAGCGAGCTGCTTCTTCCCACGTCACATATGACTTTTCGCCTGCGTTTCCGTGGAGGTGTGCCTGTACGAGCAGCAGGTTGCGAAGTGACTCGGCAGAGTCCACGCCGCTTCGTTGCTTCAATGAACTGCATGCTTTTGAACTTCGGATGCCACCTCATGTTCTGTGTGACGTATATACTGTATGTGCTCCCCCACCCCAGCCCTCCAAGCCCCGGTGTCATTGAATAGCAACGGAACGTATGATGGGCAGCTTCTTGGGTAGATTTTCCCCGTCTTGAGTACCGGGAGTGGGAGGGGCCCCGCCGACAGTGCTATGAGAACGTCACCAAGTCTGTCTGCCGAGCGACTCCTTGAGCTCGGCCACGGTGAGTCCAGCGGCTACAACGGGCGGAACAAACGCCGTTAGATTGGCCTCCGACCACACGCACAGTCCAATGTCAGCGTCGAAAGATGATGTCACACGACAGTTTAAGTAAGGCAAAGCTCTTTCGATGACAGACACGGCAAAGCACATCCTTACAGAGGCACCTCCTTTAGCCGCTTCGTGCCGCCACCATCGCCACGCACCTCCACCTGAAAGGCTTCAAACACGAATCTGGAATGGCAAACTCTCCAAGTTGCATCCGGGCCTGCGTCCGAACACTACAGTACGTGGCACATGGCTACAACTACAACAGCTCTGGAGCTTGTGGTGGAGGCTCTAGCCTTTGTTGGCTCGCAAGGTCAAACACGAAACGGAACGCCTCCCAGCGCTCTGCATGCACATCGAACTTCTGCAGCCGCCCCAGCCTGAAAAAGCTGACGATTGTGGTCTCAAGATTTTCTCCGTATGGATTCCGCTTCATTGCGCTTTGTACGAGGCGAGAGTAGTCGACTCGATTGCAGTGACCTGTACGACTGCGACATGCTGTAGATGTCCAGGCACATGTAAGCATGACATCGTTACTCGCTACACCCCGCGACCCGGTGACTTTGTTTGAGTTTCGGGTTGCAGTCAAACCCGCAAAGTTGAACTCGTTGGTCCAAGAAGTGCATCGGAATGATTGCAAGTTTTGGCAAAGAACTCGCTCAGGCCTGCCGTTCAGCTCGGGTGCGCTTTGTAAGCCTTGCAGCTGAACCTAGGCCCATGTCTCGAACAAGTCATTCCACTGTACACGGGCCGACTGTCAAGTAAACTCGGGGCAACATCCTGCTTCCCGATGCTGCGTCGCTGGGCTCTGCACAAGCTGCTTGACCTTCCAAGGTCCATGCTCCTGGCCCAACTTCATCTGTCCCGAAAAGCGAAGGAACCCTGCACCTTCGGTCCTAAATGATTGAGAATGCATCATGACGCAGCGAGTGCTCGAGCATTGACCGAGGTGAGAAGGTGCAAAACAACGTGTTATAGCCTGCAGTGTCTTAATGCTGCAGGGGGGCATTGCTTTTTTGGTGCGCTGTAGCGTTCTTGCTGGCGACTGATGGCTGTCTCCAACTGCCTCCTCTTTCTGCTCACATGCGACATGCGGTTGTGTGTTGTTTGGGTCAGCTTCTAATGCCGCATGACGACCACACCGGATGTCATAAGACCAGGGCACCAAGGGGCTCTTGAAGTAGGCTACTGCTGTGCCAACACAAGCCCAAAATGAGGTTTCTTTAACTCAAGAGCACAGTAGTGACTACGCGTATGCACTGGTGAGGAAGGAGTTCATGCATGAAAAGCCTGTTTTAAATGGCCGGAAAACGAGCCTGCGTGTAGGTAAGTTTAGGGTATCTGCGCGAGTTTTTCCGAGGTCGTGCGGTCGTGCAATGTTGCGTGCATCAGAACCGGCCCGGAGTCCGGCGTGGTGCCGTTTCCGGAACTCAGAACACATTACTCCAATGTGACTCAATCGTTTCTTGCCTGCCGTAGTAACGTGCAGCTGCAAACTAGCCATTGTACATCGGAGTTGCACAGTCGGGTCTCGTGACCGAGATGGATTTGAGCCATACCTGTCCCTGAGCCGTTGCCAACCCTCAAACCCTAAACCCTGAAATGCAAAACCTTCAGTGTCTAACAGTCTAAGGTCCTGAGAGTTTGTTACGCAACTGGTACCCCCTGGACAACAACATGCCTGATATGAAAGTACTTGGGTACTCTTTGATTTTACTCATTCAGCGACCAATGTTGCGAAGATAGACGGGACAGCATGTGGTAGGCTTCCCAGCTTCCCTCCTTACAGTCGTACCTTCTACTTCCTCAGTCATCCGTCCTTCAGCCTCGCTCTTTTCTTCCTCAGGTGACTTCGCTCGCTCCCTCCCTGGCTCCCTCCCCCCTTCCTCACTAGTCACTAGTCACGCACTCATTCAATCACGCAACAGTACCACTCACGCGCGCTCCCCTCACGCGCTCACGGACAAGCAACACCGGCACAGAACTGGAGTCTCCTTGAGCACCGGCCCGGATGCCCCGGTCGCCGGACTGCTGTCTGGCTTGGCAGCGGAGCCCTTCGCGCTGCATCTGTAGCCACCCGGCATTGGAGCAGCTTCCAGATGCCTCGGACAACTGTGCATTGTGCATGTGGTGGCTATCGCTGCAAAGCACCGACAGATGTCAACTTGCGCAGGCCTGTATGCCACAGTGACAGGCTCGGCGCCAGCTGTCGCGGCGTCATCAAACTGCACCCGCATGTTCCTGGCAAAATGCCAAAGACATCCTTGCAAGGAAATGTAAGATCAACAGCACATGCACTCTATCCAAGCCGAGTTCCTGCCCTCTGCATTGTTTTCAACCTTGGTGAATTTCGACTGGTCGGCACGGCCAGAAAGCAAACGGAGTGAGCCGAACTCAGCTCTAGCACTGGCAAAGCATGGCGAAGCCTGAGCTGCCTGCGACGGTGCCCTCCATGCCTCCGTGAAACCTGGACTCTGCTCGCGGCTTCTCTGCTCTGGCTGTTGAGTCCTTGTGCTCAGGCGCAAGCTTCTCGAAGTTCCGGCCACCGAGCACTCGGACACGCTCACCGGTTTCAAGTCCGGCGAGTTCTGCCATCGGAAAGGGCTTACCTGCGAAAGCAATGCGAAACCGAGTTACCATTGAAACCAACGACTTCGAAGTTGCTTAGTGCATCCGTCCTCCCGGGTTCTGCGGCGATTCACGCTTGGAGAGTTGGAGTCGGTCAGCGGCCGGCGCAGCACAAGGATGACTGGTTGATGCTGGTTGCTTAGGTGCCCGAAGTTGCCCTCGGCTGATGAACCAAAGGGGTCTGAACACACCAGTGTTGTTCGGGTCGGGGTAGGTAGGTAGCTAGCTAGCTAGATTGGTAGATAGGTAGGCAGACAGACGGACGGACGGACAGGTAGTTGTGGCTAATTGGCTATTCATGTTGCCAGTTCTTGTCGTTGCGATCTGCTGAGCATGTAGCATGCAGATGTCATGGCAAGCATCGATGCAGACAGGCATGCGGCATGCAATCTAGGCATGCCTGGCTCGGCTTGTGAGCTGGTCATGGGGATTCCGGGATACTTTCGTGAGATGACACTCGCACCAGGTGTGACTGAAGCCCAAGCAACAGATGGAAGGGCCATCAAGATCCTGACAAGCCAGCACACTGGGCCTCCCCATAGACTCAATGTTGTCTACACACACACACACACACATGCACACACGAACTGCAACAAAAGCCTCGTTGCCATCCTCGTGATGCAATCCTCCCCGTAATGCTACTCTGCGCCTTCGTGATGCAAATCTTGCTGATCAGGTCTGGCCTGTTCTCTGCTTGCGAAAAAGTCTTGAGTGCCGTGGGCCTGAAGATCCATCACTGCCCTGCTACTTGCTACGACGGCATGCTTGGTTTTGCTCTCTAATTTGATTACTTACGGTGATTATTACGGTAGCTTACGGCAAGTTCAACATGAGCACCCGACATCTGTGCCACGACCTCAGAAGAACGGAATCGGAATGCTCAGGGCTATTGTGTGCAACAAGGTTACCGTGGTGGCTACACACATTCGGGCTGGCAAAGCGTACCGCGCTGCTTCCGAGCATCTCTGACTCTGAGTATATCTGAGTGCATGGCGCTGAGGGCCCCTGCAAACCAGCAGTTCCCCAGGGCACCCTGGCTGAATTTTGAACTCTTACCAGTAGGATATACAGACATACAGATGCGAAGCTCTGCCAGCGCAGGAAGCATGAAACCCGCAAAAGCGGCTGTCGGGCTCCTCTTCTACTGCCCTGGGCTGATGTTATAGGAGGTTTGCTAGTCACAGCTGCATGGCTGTACTGCATGACATCAATCGACCCGAGCCCAGGCAGTTGGAAATTCCTCAGACCATGCTTCACAGCCTCCAACGACTCCAGCTCTCAAGCATTTTGGATCCGTGCAGGAGCCTGGCATACATCTTCGGGACGTGCCGCCTAGCAGGATGAATGGGTGACACAGCACACAAATACTTTTCACGGCTTTCGTAGAGGGACCTGAAACCCAACCCATGTCGCCAGCGCGGGCTCGCTCAACCGAATCGACGTTGAAAGTGTCGTGCATCTCTTTTCAGCTGCTAGCTGCTGCGATCTGTCGCACACCCACAGAAAGGCTGCCTCTCCTGGCACATCATAGGGAGCACTTCTACAGCCAGCCATTTGACACACTTTGATCCGGGACAATAATCAGACGTGCAGGTAAATCTTTAAGCCTTCTGACATCATATACCGGAACTGGTGCAAGCAGCATGCATTCATGTTAACAAGGTGGCAGAGACGATCCGCAAGAGGCAAGGAAAGCAATCAGCGCCACTCACCAAAGCCGAGCACTTCGAGCAAACTCAACAGCCACACAGCCACACTCCTGCATCTGTCATGATCTCTTGGGAGACCACGAAGATGCCAGCTTCTTGGCATTCAGCCGGACAAACCTGCAGAGGGGAGAAAGGGCAAGCAGGGTGAGAAGTCGCATGCTGCAGCTTGGACGATGCCAACAGCACTTGCTGTTGCCGTGGAAGCCGTTACGTGACTTAGGGAACTAAGCAATGCCAGCTCCCCTGAGCAATTCTAGACAAACTGCTGGATTACACCTGTGCTGCTACTACTACTACTACTACGACGACGACGACTACTCCTACTCCTACTCCTACTCCTACTCCTACTCCTACTCCTACTCCCACTCCCACTCCTCCTCCTCCTCCTCCTACTACTACTACTACTACTACTACTACCGCCACTACTACCGCTACTACTACTACTACTACCACCACTACTACTACTACTACTACCACTACTACCACCACCTACTACTACTACTACTACTACTACTTGTGAGCATGCA
>CAJNJA010006890.1:0-16554 GCA_905231915.1 Symbiodinium necroappetens
CTGAGCTTCACGACGTGCGCATCGTTCTTGGATCCATGGAAACCGTTTTTTTAAGCGCGAGGAGATCGACAGGCGGTTTGCTGCTATTGAGAATGCCCAGAAGGTTCCGGAGGACGTCGGTGTGCTGGATGCGATGCCGAAGATACTGGTGGTGGTGGTGGTGGTGGTGGTGGTGGTGGCGGTGGCGGTGGCGGTTAGGACCTTTAGGATGACCATGGAAGAAGATTGCACTTTAAGTTTAAACATGCCATGACGATGACGATGAACAAAGAAGAAGATGATAATGATGAAGGTGATCATGTTCATGATGACGATCATAGAATCTTCGGGGTCAGGTGGTTTCGCTTTCGCTTGGCTTGGGTATAGGCCATACCTTGGCGTGGCTCGTGCTGCTGGAAGTCCCTTCGCGAGAAGAGACTCCTGTCGAACCAGCCGGAAAGTTGGGGGCCTGGGGCTTGGGTAGATGATTTCCATCGTTGCCCGAAGGTCAACCTCCCCCCCTCATCATGGATGTGGATCGGCAGTGCAAGCTTTTCTGAAAGCTCTCCTCCCACCAGCAGGCATGAGCCTTTTGGAAGCTGATGCTTCTTCAGGACTTGGAAAAGCGCTTGGCAGCTTTGGAGCAGAAGTTCGCCGCTGGCCCCGCAGCCGGGCCGACAGGCCCTGCAGCAGCGGCAGAGCCAGGGGAGGCCAGATCGGTTGTTGGCTTGAACTGGATGTGACCTGTTGTTCGTTTAGGGTTTAGGGTGTAGGGTTTCGGTGTGGATGTGACATGTTGTTCGTGTTGGGGCAAGCTTGAACCTGAAGAGACAACCCAGAAACCAAAGCCGCGTCATGCGCCGCACCGCAGGTTGGCTCACAGCTTGTAGGTCCGTCGGCTCAATGAGATGGCCTCAGCGGGTCAGGTCCCAGCGAGCCTTTCCATGCGGCCTGTTTGGCAAAGGCCGCCCAGGCCACCCAGGCTTGGAAACGGCTCGCCTGCGCCTCGCCTGCCCTGGGAGCCCAAAACGGCTGTTCTGCGAGGTGCTCGAGGGTCAGGGGCAGAGGCCAAGAGATCTAGGCCTAGGCCTGCTGAAGAGCTGACGGGGCTGGGCCGCGCAGTGGAGATGTCGCGGGGAGTGGCTTTGCTGGCTTGGCCCTTCCTGATCCACATGCTCTTCCAGCTCACAGACAAGCTGAATGCCTTCGACGGCCTCTTAGGCCGGAACCTCACCATGCGGGTGCTCGTGTATGTAGGCTCCTCCATGTGGCTTATGAAAGCTGCTCTCGCCACTGATCTTCGATACACAGCCCGGGCACTGAACCACCTCCTATCCCGCGTGTTTCAAGCTGCGGGCCTGGATGGTTGGCTCTCTGAGAAGTCGTCTGAGTTCGTCATCTCAGTTCTGATGCGGGTTTCTCGGGTGACGATTGCACTCGCAGCACTGACGCCTGGTCCAAAGCAGAAACCCCAAGACAATGGACATGAGTCATGTTTTCGACTAGGAAGTCTTGGTAAGTCTGACATCCTGCAAAGACTTGCGCAGGGTGTGCTTACAAGTGCCGAGGAACTTTGGCTTTCGTGTGCTTCCGACCACTTGGGAGTTGGATCTGTCCAGTTCAGAGTCTCGGCGCATGTGCGGTGAAAGGTTGTTGGTCGTGTTTCTTGCCGCCGCTGTTGTCCTGCGCCGGCGGCTGACGCAGCTCCTTATTCTTTTGCTGGTACCGTGCGACATGCTGGCCCATGCCAGGTGTGTAGAAGACGCCACGAGACCACACGTACATAACATATGACATATGGGTGCTCACTGGCAGAGGGAATGAGGCGGCATGGAATGTAACAAGAACATGTTGAGGTTCACGAGAGCTCAGGATCCATATTTCCTGCTGCTGGATGCAAATGGAGATGGTATTCTTGCCGCATCCGAGGTTTTTCATTTTGCCACCTGGCCTCCCTTAGTGAATGCACCAGGATTGCTTGCGTGAGAGAGAGTGTTTCTGCTCGCTTATGGGAAGCCTTCCAGGTTTTCGACATCAGCAACCGTCTCTGGCGCGCTGCCGTGACGTCGGTTATCGGGCTCTGTCTGCTGCAGCTGAAGAAGCCCCCGGAGACCAAACTTATCTGGTCAGAAGCAATGGAGACCGGTCACGGCCCGTTGAGCAAGCTTTCTAAGATCGTTTATGCCATGCAGAATCCTCGTCACGGAGAACTGCGTATGCTTGCGAGACGGGTTGCCTTGGGAAGCCGTCTTATTAGTTGCACCATCGTCCTGAGCCTTTTCGTGCTGCCGTGGGCCTACTTTTTTGGCCTTCGCCCGCACCTCGTCTTCGCCTTCGGGGGTGTCGGTGGCCTGGCGGTGGGCCTGGCAGCCCGAAGCTTTGTTGGCAATCTCATTGCTGGACTTCTGATTCAGCTTAATCGCCCTTTCGTTGAGGGAGACGAGATAGAGGATAAGAAGAACAACCTCAAGGGCGTGGTTGAGGAGATCGGCCCAATCAACACGCATATCAACAGTTTGCAGGGTGTAATGGTTCATGTCCCTAACCAGACTCTCTTGGACGACGTTGTCATCAACAAATCCATCAAAGACTTTCGACCTATTGAGGAGTCCCTTTATGTAGTACCCTCCTCGGCCTACAGCCTGCCAGATCTTGTCGGGAACCTGCAGTTATTGTTGGATTCTCATCCATCGCTTATGCAAGAGGAGGATGTGAAACAGCTCATTCAGCTCCGTGGGGGTCGGGTGAAGCTCTTCCGTCCTTTGGCCATGTTTGATGGCTACTGCGATCTTGGAGCGAAGCTGGTGATCTACGCCTTCTGTCGTGGAGCCTTGTCCCGCAGGGACTTCAAGGCCCTGAAGAGCCAAGTGATGCTTTCAATCCACAAGTGCATCTCTGACCACGGCGCCGAGATCGGCCACCTCACCGGAGCCATCCGTGGCCGCGGCCCAAGGCCCCAACGCGCTGTGGCTCCAGCGACGGAAGTGAACAATCGGAACAACTTTGCCTCCACAGCCGGCCAAACCTCGAGTTGAGACCCACCAAACCCACCTTCGCTTCGGCCCAAAGATGCGCCGGGAAGAAAAGAATCGTTTGGGAGCGGCCGGGCACTCTGTCTTCCAGTGTTTCAGTTACAGACGTCATGTGCATCTCTAGGGCAAGAATTAGAAGAAGCAGGGCAGAGCAACTTCGTGCAGGGGTGACGGGCTTGGGCCGGGAACAGGTATCTTGCCATGCCTGTTTTCTCTTCTTGTATTGTGATGATGACCATTGGTTTATTTTCCTCATCATTGTTTCACTAGTCCTAGTTCTGGCTATTAGTATTATTTGCTATTGTTATTATTATTGCTACTCTTGTCGTCATTATTGTCATGATGATTACTATTTTTATTCCCATTATCAATGTTACTAGCATCACCATTGCGAACATGATCGCTTTTTTCAGTGTTACCATATAGACCCATCAGTACCATTATTATCACTCTCTTATTGTTACTGTTGGATCGTCATTATCGTTGTCATCGTTTTTGTTGTTAGTATCGTAAGAAGAATAATAGAAGCACGCGCGAATTCCCAACATATCAATACTGTTGTTTTTGTTATTGATGCCATCGTCAGTATCACTATTTATCATCTTCACCATCAGCAGCATTTTTGGAATGGTATGTAATGATGTTATTCGTGTTGTTATGATGCTGTTTGTTGCCGATGGTCATTACTGTTATTCTCCTTCTCCTCCTTAAATTGTCTGGTTGCTATGATTCTTTTTGTCGACCGAACCTCCCCAGGAGGTGCACAAGCGCTTGGCGGCCATCGAGAGCACCACGGCCACTCACCGCGAGGCTGCCCTGAGAGCTCTGTAAAAGGGGTGTGCGGTTTAGGTCTCGGTTCTTCTGTTTGCTTTAGGGTGTTCTGAACTCGATGACTCTTCTTGCTTGGAGTCAGGACCTCAACCAGAAGTTGGATGCGAACAAGAAGGAGCTGCTGTGTGGAACTAGTTCGAATGAGCTCCGAAGGTCTGCAATTCAATAGCCGAAGCCGAAGCTCGCGGGCTTAAGCGTGGGAGCCACAAGAGTTATAGTTGCATCTCTAGGGCCTTTACGGATTCACTGACTCAGACATCCCCCTCTCACCCACTTCTCTTCCACCAGGAGCTGCAACGCCTGGTGGCGTCCTTGGAGGAGATTGGGGGAAGAGTGTTGAATGCTGTAAGGCTGTAACTCATGCCATACTCGAAACGAGAAGCAATTCCGGCAACAAGGCCCGCAAAAGAAACTATCTGCCAGTAGGTGCTGCAGCCAGTAGTACCCGCGGCATCTCTAAAGAGAAGGATTCTAGCAGCAGCAACAGAAAAGAAGGCAGAGGAGGGGGAGGACGAGCTACTGTCACCACACGCACGGCTTCTTTGTGCGTGCTTCGCGCTTGCGCGCCATCCGCAGGGAGTGTACGAGATGGGATGAACTCCAATCGTTAGGACAAGATTGACAGCGCGGGCGGTGGTAGTGCTGGGGCCGGCGATGACATGAAGAAGGGGGCCGAAGCCCAGATCATGAAGAAGGCAAGCTCCGGGGGCACCGTCCCTTAATTGATTGAGAGGGTGTTTGGATGTAGATGTTAACGCGGCTGGCGTCAGAAACCTGGATGCAAAAAGCCTTCTAACAGACTTCTTGGGGGAGTGGTCTTCTGTTTTGAGATATGCAGTTCAGAAGACTGTCGATGCTTGATTCGTTCTTGTGTTCTGTTGCATCCCTTGTGAGAGGAGTGAAGGCTCGGACCTTGAGGAGTGTTCGCTGGCGCACAATCCAAGCCCATGCTGAAGAATGTTGGGGTATCCTTCGCGCTAGCAGGGTGGAAGGGGAACAAGGCTGCAATTTCGGACTGTAAACTCCTTTTGCAGTTGAGGCATGTTGAAGCTTCGTGCTGAGCGGGCTGGGGGGGATGGCAGACTCCGGCACTGTTGACGTAAGAGCCAAATCCGAATGTCAGTCGTCGTAGCATGGTGCCTTACACATCAGATCCCTCTTCTAGTGAGCAGTTGTGCAGTATACTAGGAGTAGTAATAGCGCAATGCCGCAACCGCAAATTCTGGTCAGGTTGCTACCAGGTTGCAAGACTTTGAGTCGCAGATCACGAGCCAGCGTCTGGGCCGGTTAGCAGTGAGATGGTATTGTCCTCGTGGGTTGCAAATGCCCGGGCATCAGGGGTAAGAGGCTATCGGGTTGGGCATTCTGATCAGAACTTCGCATGCCCCTTTCAGGCTTTTGAGGGGTTGAACGTGGTATAGATTCAGGATGAGGGCTCGATCCATACTTGGTGTTGCGAAGAAAAAGCTTGGCGACAGCCTCAGAGTGACACATCTTTGTATAGATGTCTTGGTTGCTGTTGGTGTACTGTCACATCCTGGACGAGCAGTAGCAGAGCTTCTCAGCAGCTGCTCGGTGGCTTGAGCGGCTTGAGGCTGTCGACAGTTGCCACGGACTTCGACAAGAAGCTCTCCCACGTTCAGCGCTCGACAGGGGCCACGAAGCCAATTGACGGCGCAAGTGCAGGAGGAGGCACCGGCCTCGACACGATGGCCGAGGCGCACTTTTCTCTGCGGGGAGGGCGTTCAGGGACATTTTGGGTTTCGGGGACCAGGATGAATTCAGAAGACTTGGGTTGCAAGCATTGTGAGGATGTGGACCAGCTGAAGTTCGACGTTGGGGAGCTGAAGGATTTGCTGACGAACAGCAAGGGTGAGGTAAACCACATCCGCCGCATTGTGCTGGCTTGCGAGCGAGACATGGAAGACTTCACAGCCGCTGGAGCCCCAGAATGCTTGTTGTGTTGTGTCCTGCCAGTAGCTGCTGAACAAGGCGATGGACGCTGTGAATGTGGACTTGGACGAGATGCGCGCCCGTGTAGATGCGACCCACTCCATCATCACCAGCCGCCAGCGTGTGGAAGCAACCATGACAGCAGAGATCTCGACCATGCGCCTCGACATCGGCGACATCCAAGAAGCTCTCAAGAATCATGACTCCTGGATGGAGGACGTGTCCAACACCCTCCAGCAGATGCAAGAGAAGGAGGAGAATTTGAGTGAGGATATGATCAACCTTAAGAACGCCCCACCCTCAGAAGCATTCCGTCCGTGGGATGGAAGATTGAGAGATCTTCCGATCAGGACCATATCAGCTCTCACACCGCCTCGTCAAACTCAGGAGCTCACAGCCAAGCTCGACACCAAGGTGGACAACGTCGCCTGGAAGGAGGCATTAGTTCCGAAGATGCTTCGATTCCGCAGAATCTGCGGAATTGAAGTTTCGTTTGGGACCAGTGCGTGGTCTGTGGGCGCCCCGGCAGGCGAACGACGACCTTGACGCGGCTATCAAGACTGTTCGCGACATGGTGTCCTCTCTTCGACTGGATGTGGATGCCCGCCGCCGCAAGGTGATCTGTCCCACCTTTACTTGACCTGAGAAATCGGGCACACGGAGCTTTCTTTCTTCATGTAGTGTGGTTGCATGATTCCAGACGAAGCCGGCCGAGATGAAAGCCAGGTGGACGAGATTCTGGCCACCGTCCGGCATGACATCACAGCTGTCGAGACGAATCTTGAGGACTCCCCTGTCCTGTTTGATGCATCCCACCCAAGACTGCGCTTTTGCAGGAATCCAAGTCCAAGCTAGCGATGGACACTGACCATGTGCCCTGGCTGCCATCAAGTGCAAGCCCAGAGGAAGAAAGCAGAAGACAAATGCATGCACTTTGGACACTGATGCAGTTGAGCACCAGGCTATCAATGCTCTGAATGGCCGCATCGACTTCACGAACAAGGATCTCGCCGCAACCCAGGCCTCGTGCCACAACGTAATTTCCTGACAGAGTGGGGTTTCAGAGTGGGGTCGTGGTGCAGCCGTGTTGCTTACGGTGCAGTTTGCGCAGGAAAGCCTCCACACAACCCAGAACTCCCTCAGCGATTGCTTCAACGAGGTCCCCGTATTCCTGAGCTGCATTGAGTGCCGTGATCTCGCCTTCATCTTGTGAATGCAAGCCGGGATTTTCAGGTGGCCGTTGTCAGAAGCGACTTGGAACGGAACGTGGCAGACACCGAGGCCGATCAGGGCCAACTGGCTTTTGTCCATTTTGCCCCGGAGTGCGTCTGAGTGCCCCCTCAGGAATCATCGTGAAACGTCCCTGATAGGCGCGGCTCAAGAACGACAGCCGCTCGAAGCAGCAAGAAGTCATGGAGAAGATTGGAGATGTGGAGCCTCGGAGGGCACCATATAAACCCCGCCTCTCTTCCTTGCAGCTACTGCAGCATGTCACCATGGATGCAAAATTCAAAGATGAGAGCATAGAGACTACGCAGCGGTGGCCCCAGGAGCAGCAGTCGGAGCTTCGTTCTGCAGAGTCCTCACGCCGGCTGGGAGCCCTCGACCTCCGCAGCTCGACTTAGGTGGGCCTTTTTGGGGCTCCCACAGAAGGACAGCCCAACACGCGCACCTACCAAGGCATGAGTGGAGTTCAGGGAGGCTTGGGAGAGCAGAAGCGTGACATCCTCAAGCTTCGCGAAGAGGCTGGAAGCTAATTCCACGGGATGTCAGCATGCTGCAGACGCTGCAGACGCCTTCGTGGTGAGGTGAACGGCCTCACAGTCAAGAGTGCCAGCCACGAAGTGGATATCCAGAAAGGGTCAGATGTGTCTCGGCTGGAGGAGGTAGTAGCCTGTAGAGGACCGGATCAGTGTACGGCCTCCATCGGAGGCTGTCAAGAAAATGGAGAAGCAGCGCAACTTGGACGGCCAGAACTTCAAGGCGCAGCTGGATGCCATCCACGATGTATTGGACACCAAGGCCAGGTCATATGAGCGACATGCTGAACATTGCTGAACTGTTTGAATGATGTTTTGCAACAGCATTCGGTGAGCTTGGTCGTAGGTCAATGAGAAGCCCTTCGAGGACGTCAAGCACTGCGTCTCCTCCCTGACCAAAGGTGCTCGAACATGGCGTGACAAAGAGCCATGTGATCACAATCACTTTCATTTGTGCAGCTGCACATGCACAATTGTGTATGCGCAAGTGCACAGACATATGTTCTCTTGAAGCTTGGGTCCAGGTGTCGTCAAGTTCGCGCAGGTCGTCGGTGTTTTCCCTGGCCCACGATTTGACGATGCTGAGGGTGGCGAGGGGGCGGAAGCTGACGTCGAACTCCTGGGCTGGGAGGCAAGGTGCTCCTATTGGTCTCAGCAGTGGGCAGCCTCGAACCTCACTCGAGAGCTTGGCAGCTCTGCCGGGTGTCAGGAGAGCGCCGAGACCTTGTCGTTCCGGGTGGACAAGGTTTGCCTTGCAGGGTGTTGACTGAGTCTTAGTTGTGGTGCTAACAAACCACCACCACCACCGCCACCGCCGCCGCCGCCGCCGCCACCACCACCACCACCACCACCACCACCACCACCACCACCCACAACGGCCACCAGCGACGTCCACCGCCAAATGCATCGCCACGGCGACGACACGGCGGCGACGACGACACTGGCGACGACGACCACGACGACGACGACTACCACCAGTGCCATAATACCAGCAGTAGCATTTCCACAGCCTGCACTTTGACGACTGCAGTCAGTATCATGTTTGGTCACCCCTTCTCGTAGCTCTTCTTGATAGCTTGCTGAGATCTACCACAATTGCAGGCTTCATGTATTGAGGAAGTGATTCAGTAGAAGCTGGGGCAAGCAGGCCTGGCGCCAGCGCTGCTCCCAGCGCTTCCGCAACATCTTGGACATGATCGCCAAGAAGGCAGAGAGATCTTCGGGCTTCCATGACGCTTTGAGTCTTGTTCATCCCGGTGGTCTGCGTGCGTGCTTTGTGCCGCATGTTCTACGCATGAAATCTTGTTATCGGCGGACTCCGCTGGGAGGCGGACCACAGCGTCCTGCGTCTCCTCCAAATCTCGCAGCAGCACATCGAGTCACAACTGGAGCTTTGGGATTGACAGCAATGTCTTGGGTGTATTCCGGTGTTTCCTCCGGCTGCCTGGTGGTCTGTTTGGTGATGTTTGGCTCAACGCCAGGAGCGCGTGAAGCACGAGCGGGAGCTGTGGAAGGAGGTCGTGGAGCGACGTCAACAGCAGCCCCTCCAGTTGGCCTTGTCCATGAAAGAGCCGCCGGGCAGCTTTGTGTTTAGCGAGCTTTCGTTTCTTGAGGAATTTAATTCTGCGGATCCGTGCAGTTGGGGAAAATCTGTGTCGCATTGCAGGGGCGGATGCTTCCGAGGTCCTCTCAGTCCACTCCTCCTCTCCCCGCAGCCGGAAGCCAAACTGCTCGGCCTCCCCGCTGAAGCGTCCGGAGCCCAATGTGGGAGAATGGAAGCACTGCGCAGAGAAGGCGTTCAAGCCTGTACAGGATTTTTCTGTAGCAGTAAAGCGGGCATGAGAGCTGTAGGAGGTCAGTGAGGGCATCCTGTCCGTGTCTCTGTGTGTGCGTGGGGGAGCCACAGGTGCTTGCCTTGAGAGGACTGCGAAGCCACGACTCTGAAGCAATCGCACGTTGACCCTGAATTGCCAAAGCTTTCCGTGGAAGGAGCATAGTTTTGTACGAAAGCTAACTTTTTTAGCGCACCCGCCGCTGCATCTCAGAAACCTTGATGGCGACTGAGTCAGGACCGAGTATGCGCTTTGTGCCCTCGTCCTTTTCTCCCAGGCCCCCACCGGCTCCGTTTCTGTCGGTACCTTTGAAATAAAGGAAACAGACACCTATAGACATAGATGTGGGTGTATATATATATATGTATATGTATATGTAGATGGATATATATATATAATGTTGGTTTTCTAAACGTCTGCCGCCCCGGCAGAGATCTTTCATAAGTTCATGCTTGAGTGACGGCACGGGGGCCTGAAAGCATCCACTTGACATCTGCGATGTTTGGCAGATGTGCAGCAGGAGGTGATCTCAGGGAGGCCGTGGGCCTCGGAGGTCTTTTCATCATACATAGACGTGTTTCTCATACTAAGAAAAATATGACCAGAGCCACTAGCAGTCTTCACGCAACACTGTGTGCTCCTACATGTATACAGTCATACATACATACATGCATACATGCATATATATATATACATATATATATATACAAAGGTTAAGTATACGTATACGTATGTATATATATATATACATTGATATACACATACTGCAATCTGTGCAGGTATGGTGCGTGCATGTATGTATGTATGTATGTATGTATGTATGCAGGTATGTATGTATGTATGTATGTATGTATGTATGTATATATGTATACATACATTCCCCCTACACCTCGCCTGATGCGTCGAGCGCGAGTGCTAAAAATGTATGTATGTATGTATGTATATATGTATGTATGTGTGTATAAACAAAGAACGAAATATACACAATATGCGCATGCACATAGGTACGCATATACATCTACATTTTTATACACAGAAATATCGGCATACATATCATGTATACATACACACACACACACATATATATATATATATATGTATACACACACACACCTAGACCGCATGCGGAAGCAAATCAGTTGCACCATTGGCTGCCAAGTATGTGTCTTGGAAAGCGCGGCCTCCCTACATAGAGGGTTGCAACAACGTGGTCGCGGCAAAGTGCCCAGGCCACGTGGTCTCCAAGTCTCGTCGATTTAGTTTTCAAGGTTTAAGAGACCAGATGCAAAAAACAGGGATGCTTGGAAGCAAGATCACCTTTACATGTCGAGACTTGCAACCCTCTCCTGTGCTTGCAGCGAGCCTGTTCATATTGGAGCTGGAGAAGCACCGAGAAAGAAGTCAACTAAAATGTTTGCACTCGTTTTGGGGCCTCTTCTGACTTCTCGGCTCGGCTCCAGCCAATTTCCTTGCCCAAGATGCTTTGCAGCGGTGATTGACAAAGCCTGGGATGCCCCAGTTGGAGCTGCCCTTGCCCGGAGAATGTCACAGCTGTGAGCTCGGCACTGACGAAGTCAGAGCCCTCTGCCCCGATTTATGGCCTAGCAAGGTCCATTCCATTCCACCATTGCCCGCTTCGATCGGACAGAGCCACAAGCGAGAGAATCGAAAATCCTGCGCGGAAGAGCTCTTGCCCCGGAAAATCTCTTGCTTTCGTCCGCCTTGGCCCTGAAGTCATCAGCCAGAAACCAGGTCCTCTCGGGCAGTCACACTCAGTGCGGGGCTTGGTACCGGGTCTCGTCTGCTGTGTGGGGCTGGTCCTCTGTTTAAGCCCTCCCGAGGAAGCCCCAGTGGCTGCGCCTGCGCTGCGAGGAGCCCTCGCGCAAAGGTGAGGACTCTCGGTGTCTTGAGGGACGAGGGGTGCTCACGATTGTCAGCCAGCAAGGGTTGAAGCAGCACAAATCGTGAAGTCCACCATCCACAGCTTGTCCAGAGCAGGCGATCGTTTAGTTCGGCGTCCTTTTCTGCTGGACTCGGCCGCTTGGCTGTCTGCATTGAAATCGCGATTCCGGCTCTCATGCGCCCACCGAGGACGACAGCCTGACAGCTTTCTTGCAAAGAGTCGGGCCCTGCTCAGCACCCAGAGAGCATGAGACCCTAAAGGTTCGAAAGAAGACGACTCTTGGTCAAGTGAGGCTGTGATTTGTCTCGGTCTCAGGCTGCGTCTTTGCAGACGTTTGGGCCAGCGTCAGCTGCTGAGTGATCAGTTTGTCTGTCTGACGACACGGAGCCTGATAGAGTTATTGGCAGTCATCGTCATAGGGTTCGACTTGGTGGAGCCTACTCGATTCACACTCTTCGCCCTATAGGGTTTGTGCTGCTCGCAGCTGGTTCATCGCCGATGCGGCTCGTTGTTCGTCTTTAGCATCCGCCGTGGCATTTCTTCCCAAATCTGAGTTGCATCGTTGAAGCCATTAGGTGGAGACTCTGGGCTTAAAGGCTCCGCCAGATCTCGAGGTGCGACGAGCAAGATTGGGGGGCCGGGGGATGCTTCCGGTGATTCCGACACGGAGGTCCCGGAGACCGGCCCAGCTCTGCTCTTTCTGCACGAGGGTGTCGGGTGCTAAACTTGCAGGCTCCTTGTTTCTGACCGCGCCGGAGATGTTGTTGGCCATTGCAACAGGGTCTTCCTGCCGCAGAGGGCTTCTATATGGGCTCGTCTTGAGCATAGAGTCGCTGGTTGTCCGGCGTCGCCAATGCCAAGCGCGCGCCAGCATGAGACAATGGACCTCACAGTGGGTGACAAGGCTTGGAGGGTGAAAGCTTGAGGCTTTGTACGATCCGTGCCGTTCCCGTCCAATCCTCTGTGATTCAGGTCTGCGTCTTACCCGGCCGGCATTTTCAGGACTTTGCAGCAGGACGTCGGAGACAAAACGCACGATAATATGAATCTGACCTCTTCCAGACGGCCTGCTGGGAGGAGATTCCGGTGTGGTGTCCATGGTCGACCGCAAGGCACAGACCTGCCAGGCCTGGCGGGTAGGACGAACAGGGAGGCGTCATAGGGCACAGAAGTGCAGCCTGAGATTTTGAAGACCGAGCTCCGTCAGGTTTCCGGTATACAATAATGTATGCATTACATGCATGTATTGTTATATGGCTAATTTTCGAACATATCATGCAGTATGCGTGCTGTGCTTGCCTTTCCGGCACTGACGCCTTGCAGGTCTACTTCGACCATCGGCTGGGCTCCGAACCGCTGAATGTGGCTTTTCGCAATCTCAGCCGGGTGGACGGAGGAGGGGTTTGGGGTCAAGGGGTGAAGCAGCGAGCTTGCTTGGTTCATACTGTAAGGCCAAAATTCTGGACTAATTCAGTGTTCGCTCATCTCGCCTTCTTCCAGCCCACTGCCCTTCTCCTTGCCAGAACCATTCCCCTCGGTTCTTGTGATAGGTGGGCCTAAAACCTAAAGCAGGCTTTAGTTAGGTGGAGGCAACAAAAAAACTCAAGCAAAACCCCACTCAAACCCTACCAGTAAAACCCTAAAGAGTCCTCGTCAAGCTAAGTCCGAGTTGTGAGAGCTTGAACCTTAAACCTGCTTGAGACCTCGCCTGGATTGTCCATGATTGTCCGAGTTGTGAGACTGTAAACCCCAAGTGGGCTTCCCATGAGCCCTCAACCCTAAAACCTCGCCCAGGGAAAAAAAACCTTGTTTAGTCATGTCAGAGTGCGAGTGCTGAAACCCTCTAGGCTGTAGGGTTTCGGGTTTAAGGGAAATTGAAAGAGCCCTGAAACAAAGAGTAGGTGGGCCATGCACAGGAGGCTCCGGAAGCTCCTGGCCGCGCGCGGAGGTCCTTCCGCTGGCCGAGGCCGAGGACGAGAGGCCCAGGAGGAAGGCGGAGAGAGTTCCTCGGAGGCCCTTGGCCTATTGTGCTTACATAATCATTCTATTGTATAAGATACCACACCAAATTTATATACTGTACTATATTCGCTGATGCGTTGGGATCGTCTATTGTACTATGTTCTATTCTACCCTTGTCTTGTCTTGTCTTGTCTTGTCTTGTCTTGTTTTTACTACATGCTGTACTATATGATTCGAGGATTTTGGGGCTCGCCAAGGAGTTGGATGTCGCGCCGGTGCTGGGCAGTGCCCTGGGCGCCTTGGCCAGTGCTGGCTACTGGGAGGCGCTGCGGCGAAGATGTTTCGGACTGGGATTCGAGATGCTCGCTGCTGTCAGGGAGCCTTGGCACACCTTGGCTCAACTCCCAGCCCCGCTTGTCCATCAGGCGCAGGCCATGGCTTATATCTGTCGGGCTACACGTAGTAGAGTAGGCATCGAGAGCGAGGGCGGCCTCTTGAGTGGCATGCTCGACGTTAGTGCTCCGGCTCAGTGTGGAAGTTAGCTCTCTCTGCGATCCCGACCCCCACTCAGCATGGCCGGTGTCTTGTGGCTGTCCATCCTGGCCCTGACCCTCGCACCCTCTGCAGGCCAGCAGGCTCAGCAGGATTGTGAGGGGTGTGGGTTGGATATGCAGGAGGATGTCAGCAGCCTCCTTGAGCATAAGAAGCACACCGAGGGGGAAAACGCGGGCAAAGGCTGTGTCGTGACTGGGAAGTACCACTACCCGGTCATGCCAGGCATGCGGATTGAGGTCAGCGAGTGGCAGCATTGCCAGTCCTACTGCCGGGTCACCGAGGGCTGTCAGTTCTTCTCCTTTTGGCCCGACAGTGGCTGTGAGCTACAGAGCGGCCCAGGGGAGTATCGCACGGCGACCTCGGCCTACAGTGGTGTGATCAGTGGCCCTGCGAACTGCGCGGATGATCCACCGGGGGCCATCAACTTGCTTGACATGTCCTTCATGTATTGTGCCGCGCATCCTGATGCAAAGTGTTGCAAGTGCGGGACCTGCTGCCTCCCCTACTGCGATAATGCCAAGTGGACCCTTCGTGAAGGATGCAACTACGAGGCGGGAATGGGAAATCTTCTTGAAGACAGGATCGAGGGTTTGGAGCTCGTTCTGCACATTCATGTTTTCCTCGTAAGTCGTGGCCGCACCTCATCTCGAGACATGGGCACCTCTAGAGCTTAGCAGCAATGTGTTGTGTGTTGCAACTGGCATCTCAGGCATGCCAGATCATGCGGTCATGCAGTGCTTTTTGGATCCCTGTGGCAGGTCACCGGCTGGTGCCATCCCAGTTTCCCGCCACCTGTCTGCTTCGACTGAAGCGGCGCCGGAGCATAGAAAGCCAGCGTGGAATCCGGCTGGAACCTACATCACTACATCCCTTTGATGCGCGATTGTTCTGATAGGTAGGGAACGTAGAAGCTCTAGAAAGGTTAGGGGCAGGTGCAAAAACAAGCACCGGTCTCCTCGACGGCAGAGAAACATGCTCCGTGCGAGTCCCTTCGCCGTGGCTATCATTATCGCGGTTGTGACTGTTACGATCATGATTTGGAGTCTGTTGCTACAGGAACAACGCGTCTTCTTGCTCTTGCTGCTAGTCTAATTCTTCGACATTGATTATGACGGTTAGTATCGGTTAGTACTGTCGTTTAGTACTGGGATTGGCCACGTCTCCGAAATCAAGACGCTAATGGTTCTGCAGCTAGTCCGTGCTTGCTCCTGTCCTGGAGGCGACGATGGTGCGTTGGCTTCCGCACTGGAAGCCTCGGCAGCAGCCAAGGTGCTGCCAGAGTAAAACATAGCAATATAGTGAGATTCGCGAAAGTGAAAGGTAGCAGGTATGACAGCAATACAACAACGGCAGTCAAGATGAGGATGAATGGCTTTGCTAACGATGGCCATAAGAATGATGACAACAGCCGAGTCCCTGAGCTGCGTTGACAAGGCCGAGGTGCATGCGGCGGCGCTGTTCGAAGCAAGCAAAGCCGGTAGGGAACCCCGGTGGTCTGATGACGTTGAAGAGACTTCCTCTCTGTTCGGGTGGGGTTTAGGGTTTAGGGCAAAAGGGGTCAGCAGAGTCTGGGTTCAAACAAGGGTTTAGGGGTTTAGGGTTTGGGGGTGGGGTTCAGGCCTGAAGCTGAAGGATCTTGACGAGAAGGTCGTGCGCCACAATCGCGAGCATTGGCTGGGTTTGGAGTGCTTGCAGGAGCGCAGCTGACACTTCGAAACGTGATCGCCGTACCGAACAGCCGACGTGCACAGGAGAAAGTTGGCGATCTCTCTGCAACACAAAAAGCGCTCCACGAACAGCTGTCTGCCAGCCTGAAGAAGGACAGCTCTGACCGAGGGGTGACTGTTCTCCCACCGTATGTACTTATACCATAACAACATTTCTGAAACGGTATGCGCAGAGGGTGAATTTAAGTGACCTTCGAACATGCGTTGCGGAACCTCACCTGAATCGTGCTAATCACGAGAGTTGAATGACGATGAAGTGTAACTTCTCACAACTTGGGCCGCGAGTGCTGATTTTGCCCCTCCGCTGCCCAAACTTCAAACGGCAAGACTACGAGAGCCATCGGATGAAACAGGTGTCGCATTCAATCCAGTCAATGCTTTTGTGGCGTCGTGTTGAAAGGCTACCTTTTCTGCCCCTTGCCATCCCCCTCAACGGACCTTTAGAGGATGCCTTGAGGAGTCTGCAGCTGTGACCAAGTCTTCTAACTTGACAGCCTGGATTCCCTAGTGGCACGGTCGACCGCTCCTTGGGTTTGCGTCCGTGTTGCTGCGGTTTCGAGATGGTTTCGTGTACTCAAACGCGTCGTATCACGGAGCCAGCAGAACCCTCTCACACGCCTTTTTCGGAGATTTAGGTACTCAAAGGCTCGGCTTCCTCTCAGTCTGGTGCTGCTCGCAGGACGTGCATGGGCTCCGTGAGCACATCGATGAGCTGTCAGCAAAATGCCAGGCTTCTAGAGTGGACTTTCATCTACGTGATGCATGTAAACCTAGGTCCGAGGTGTGTATGTATGTTTCTGTATTGTGTATGTCCCTTCTTGTTTGGATGGGTAGATATAGATAGGTAGACAGATAGGTGGATAGGTTTGGGCAGATGGATAGATAGAAAAGCGAAACAGACCTACACCGATGTAGATGTGTGTGTGTGTACATATGCATTGACCCGGGAAACTGGGTCCCGGTTTCGTCCCCCCCTTAAGCCGAAATTCCGAAGCTTTTGAAGACGAAATTGTTCGCCAG
>CAJNJA010006891.1:5405-16028 GCA_905231915.1 Symbiodinium necroappetens
TTGGGGGTTTAGGGGTTTAGGTTTTGGGTTCTGTCTATCTGGTTGCTTTAGGGATGTGGTCATGGGGCATTTGCAGGGTTGTATAGGGTCCGTCCTTATATAATATCGGGCTTACGTAGTTGCGACTATAATTTGCCCGCATTACGGAGTTGGCAGGCTCTATGCCTTGACCTAAAACCTAAACCATAAACCCTAAACCCTAAACCCTAAAACCTAAACCCTAAGCCCTAGCTCAGAAGCACTTTTGAGGAGCTGCTGGCCGGGACCACCTTGCGACACTAGTGTTAGCAGGCGACACACAAGATAAAAGCAAACCAGTCCTAAACCCTAAGCCCTAAGCCCTTACACCCCAAACCCTCGACCTAAATCCCTTGTCCCACCGGCTTAAACCCAAAGCCAAAAACCTGAATTCCTGAATGCTTGCATCCCAAACCCCATGCCTACACCGCCCCTTACAACTTTTTGTGCGAACAGGGGACTTTCAACGCCAAATGAACCCTATGGAATTCTGTAGAACCTTTATAAAACGATAGCCCTCTTTATAATGCCTTTGTGGAACCCCATAAAGGCTTATACAGCCCTTAGAAAAAAGCCCGAATTTTCAAACCAATCCGAGGTCTGGGATGGAAGAATGTGATCCTCTGCGGCTTCGGCAAGGGTGCCGGCATTGCCCTCTATGCCTCCCTGATGAAGATCATCCCGCAACAGGCAAATCGGTTTAGGTGTCAGGGCTGAGTAATGAAGGTCATCCCGCGACACGCATCGTCTAGTGATGAAGACTCAATGAAGACTGTTCGGCAACAGGCATTGGTGTTCAAGGCATGTCGGGGTCTAGTGATGAAGATCATCGCCCAACAGGTGCAGGGTCAAGGAGTTTCGATTTAGTGGTGAAGTTCCCGACAGGTATCGTTTTTTAAACGGGTCTGGAGGAATAGTGATGAACAGCATCTGCAACATGCGTGGGGTTTTCCAGGGATCGGGGTTTAAGATTTTTCAGTTTTCTTGGGGGTTGTTTAGGGTTTATGGGTTAGCGCCATGTTTTGGTTTTCGTGTTTAGGTTTGTCGGGTTCAGGGTTTTGGGGTTCAGGGTTTGAGGGTCGGGTTTTTGAGTTGAGGCTTTGGGAATGGGCTTTCTTGATCTTGCGGTCTGGCGGTTTTCGGAGCTCCAGGATTGGCGGCTGGGTGGTGAGTTCTTTGCCCATAGTGCGCTTCTAGACAGGTGGGGCCTTTCCCTAAAGCCTAAACCCTAAGCCCTAAACCCCAAACCCTAAACCCTAAACTAGAAGAGCCCTTAACTAGGAGAGCCTTAAGCCCCCAAGAGCCCTAAGCCCCTAAACGGCAATGTTGGCAGAGCACGAGCAACAGTGATATTCCCACGCAAGGAAAAATAGCAAGCACTTCTGGTTTGGATGCTAGTCATTTCTAGAACCAGTCGCCGTACTAGCACAACCTCAACTCAAGTCTCAACCCATCTCAATCCCGTCCTCTCGCTGCATTTGGCAGGTCTCAGCCATGATCTTCTTCAGCCCGATTGCCGCCCGGACCGACACCCTAATGCAGGGCCCGACCAACTGGAAGAGGGCTTGGGGTGGAGTGTATTGTCGACATGGGGATCCAAAGGAGACACTCTGCGTGTTTTTTCGGATACTGGGGACTGCAAGGGGTGGGGGGCGGACTCTATGGGTAATCATTTTGACCGCCACCTACAGACCCCCGATGCTGGAGGATCTAGGACTTGCTTAAACCGGGCCGCAGGCTTTAGGTTTAGGCGGTTTGGGGTTTAGGATTTAGGTTTTGCCAGTTTAGGAGTTGGGGAAGATTGCGTGGATTTTTTTTTTGTTTTAGGGTTTAGGGTTTAGGGTTTAGGTTTTTTTTGGGGGGGGGGCGGGGGCTTCAGGGCTCAGGCTTTTTGGCCGGAGGCTTTGCGGCTGAGTGTCTTGGATGCGGTTTTCATGCCGCAAGCTTGAAACCTGAAGCCCCGAACCCCTAACTGCGAAACTCGAGACCCCGAGCCCTTTACAGCACTAAAACAAGAGCCCTAACTCCGAAAAAGCCGTAAACCCTAAACCCTAAACCGAAGAACCCTAAACACTAAACCCTAAACCCTAAACCGAAGAACCCTAAACCCTAAACCGAAGAACCCTAACTCCAAAAAATGCACTTTCAAGCCAGCTCTGCTGCCAAATCCAGGGCATTTCGGAAGATTTTCAAACCCCGAAGAGCCCAAACCCTGAGCCCCAAGCCTTGAAGCCCTAAACATACGGTTGATGAAATAAATCCTAAGGACCCTAAACTATGGGAATTATGCTATATTCCTGAGTATGGGTACTGCAGGATTTATGCCATCAACCGTAGTTCCAAAAAGCCCTGAGAGCTTAGAAATGCTGAAACACCCTAAACCTTAAGTCCCCACACTGCACCCTAACAAAGCCAAAACCCCCGCGGTGTAGGGTTTAGGGTTTAGGGGTTTAGGGGTTTAGGGTTTAGGGTTTTAGGGGTTTAGGGGTCTAGGGGTTTAGGGTTTCGGATTCAGGTGTTTAGGGGTTTAGGGGTTTAGGGTTTAGGGTTGAACCCGAGCCCTTCGCCTAAGGTGGCCTTCCCATCCTTCCTGGCTGAGCGATTGGGCGCCATGCCTCGTGACACCACGCCGGTGGCGCGGCAATTACAAAGCGTCGACGTTTCAGACCTAATTTAGGTCTAGGACATTTTCAGGTGGCTAACTACCGTTATAGGAGCCTTATAGAAGGTCTATATACCTTATAGAAGCCTTATGGAAGCCCTATAAACCCTAAACTCCCCACCTGTAGTTTCCTTTATTTAGGGGCCTTAAAAAATTAGAATAGGGTTTGGGGTGGGCTTTTATACTATAATTATATTAAGGACCCCCCCCCCCAAAAAAAAAAAAACAATCTGATTATTAAGGCCCCTACATTAGACTGTGCATGGAAATTCGTTCAGGTCCGCTCACTGTTACAGTAAGCTCTTTCAACGGCCCCTCAAGGCCTCAGGTGTAAGGAAGGTGTAGTGTAAGGCCCTAAACCCTAAACCCTAAACCCTAAACCCTAAACCCTAAGGCTTAGGGTTTGCCAGGCCCCTGAGTTGTTTTTGAGTGTCAGGGCTTTAGGTCGCAGTACTTTGGGGGGTAAAGACGCGTTCTTAAGTTCAGGCACTTCTTGTGAGGTCATATCAGCTGCCATTCTGTATGTAATGGCATTATCTAGGACCCCCAACTCTGCTAAACCTGTGGTAAGCAGCAAGTACATGATATAAACCCTCCTTGCATTACGGGACTTAATGTTAGGATCCTGAGAGTAATCCATAAGGGAGGGAGGGAGGGAGGGAGTGAGGAGTTGACTACTTAGGGGTCTACATCATCGAAGCTGTAGCAGTCGTAGGTATCAGGTTTCGGGCTTCGGCATCGTTGGGATGAGGACGATGGGGGTTTCTGTTAAGTCGGGCTTCCAAAGAAGGCTGCCTTAGAAATTTAAAGTCGTGAGCCCTACAAGTATAAGGGTCCGCAAGAAGTAGGATACCTTTAAAGAGCCGGAGCCTTGAGCCCTAAGTTTTAAGGCCTACTACAATAATTAGGCCTGCCCCTCCGCAATTGGTACGATTCAGAGGTTGAGGATACACTGCTCAGCCCCCACATCCACAAACTTCGAGGTGAAGATGTTCCTCGTCTGGGGCAACCGCAACAAGTCCACCCCAGGCCTGCTGCGTAGATGATGCTGAAAGTGGAACAGCTGGGGGTGATATGAGGGCTTGAAGAATTCGTACTCATATCCCTTTACATAATTGCCGAGGCTCCCTAAATGTCGGCGACGCATTGAGTGTGAGCGGAGCTGATGGATGGTTTCGGCTTCGAAGATTTGGGCACTCCCGCCCAGCATAAACTCTGCCTTAGGCTTGTGATGCCTTCTGCGTCAGAATTCATGTAATAAAGCGGCCTTAATAATTGGAATAGGGTTTTGGGTTTATAGTGTACCATGGTTATAGCAAGGAACCACCAACATTTGTATATTGGCAATTTTTAAGTCCCCTATATTAGCGGTATGCATCTTTGCAGGCAGCCTCCCTGAAGGGCCTTCGTCTTGCTACGATCATGACTATTCGTGTATATGTTTGTTGACATAGACAGGGTTTAGGGTTTAGGGAATTGCAATGAGTGCTGGTGCTGCTGGGGTCATTCTTGCGGCACATCTTTGAGAAGGATCACAAGCTGCAGCCTTGCTTATCAACACACCATCAACAGTTTAGGGTTGAGGGTTGAGGGTTTAGGGAACATCCCAGAATCCCCAGTGGAACTACTTGAAGCCCGCTGCCCCAGCAAGCTTTTCAGCACAGTTTGACTACTGAAGCCGTTTGTTTCGTGCCTAAACCAGCCAGCGAGCCAGATACCCCTGAATTGACGAATATACCACAAACTCACACTGTATGAAGCTCTCATAATGTTGGTGTTCTACCCTATAAGCCCTATAACAAGCACATAACATAAACCCTAAACCCTAGACCCTATACCCTAAACCGGGTCTAGAAATCCTATCACAACCTTACAAAGCAGCAGAAGAGCCATTTTCAACTCTGGAATGCTCACATTTTTCATCAATTAAGGGATCCAGGTCAAACCCTAACCCCTACACCCCAAAATGCTATTAGACCCTCAACACCCTTAATTTGGGACCCGAAAACCCCTATTTGAGCGTACAAGGAGGGTTCTGGTTGTTCGCTAAACCCTAAAACCTAAACCCTAAACCCCTAAACCCCTAAACCCTAAACCCTAATTCCTAATTTAAACCCTAAACCCTAATTCCTAAACCCCTAAACCCTAAAACCCTGGCCGTAGACTTTTGTTGGACTCGCCAGGCTCCTACCGGCAGCTCTTGGCTCAGGCCCTTCGCAAGGCCCCGGAGGCCGCGCCCGGCTTTGGAGTTTGTTTGGGTTTTCGCGTCTTTGTAATTTGAGTTCTGTACGGGGGAGGTTTTAGGGTTTAGGGTTTAGGGTTTAGGGGTCTAGGGTCTAGGGTTTAGGGTTTAGGGTTTAGGGGTTTAGGGGTTTAGGGGTTTAGGGGTTTAGGGGTTTAGGGTGAGTGAAGCAAGAGCTTCATGTTTTTTTTTTTTGGCAGGGTTCCCTTAAGCTGAAGTCAAGGGTTTACGTCTTTGTGGTTTGTTGCTTTGGGGGGTTGTGACAACTTGGGCTTTCTTGAAGCTTTCTGCCGGGTTTATGACAGGGTGTAAGGATGTTTAGGATTGAAGGTTTGGGTTTAGGGTTTTAGGGTTTATGCTCTGGGGCGTTGTGGGACTTGGGGTTCAGAGATTTGGAAGATGATGCACCACAGAGCTTTGAGTTGGTGCAGCGTGACAGCGAGTAAATGTAATTTCACTGCAATGTGATGGAGTCGTGCTGTGTAGTAGTTCAATACAGCCGAAGCCCTTGTCATGCAACATTGGCTCCATGGAACTTGAAATGCAATCATGAAGCAGCTTTTGCGATACACTGACATGCAAGGACGCGTGGTGATGCGACTGTTAAAACAGGATGGAATTGACTTCACGCAGCCGTAGGTAAACGCAGTTTAGGGTAAGATCGAATCATGTACGGCACCTCGTGGTGAGGTGGTTCGCCCATGTATCAGAGGCATCCGAAGCCGTCACGAAGCATATTGTGCACCAAGACCAAGGGCGTCAGCGCTTGGACAATCCGCTAATTCACCCGTGCCACACTGGATGTGACTTGCAAGTGTATCTTGCCCAGGTGCACCTGACCCCCGACACACTCCCTGACGGCGATCACACCTTCGATGCCCCTCGTCTGAACTCTTTGCGAAGCAGTGCGGCCGCAGGCAAGGCTTGTCGAAGGCAATTGTGCGGTTTCTGGTACTTCAGCTCAGACAGTCCGCACACTTAGACTTCTTGTGCACCAGAACCGTCGCGCTAGTCTGCAAAAGTCTTCGAGACACCCGTCTACCAGCATCTGAACCCGTAGAGAACAATCGAGTTTCCCTCCAAAGCATGCGAAGCCCCTCAACCCCAGACAGGTCTTCCTTCAAAGCCGCGGAACATCGCGGAACCTACACAATTTCAATGGTAACGCTAATTTCTGTCAAACTTTACACTACCTTAGAAAGCTTGCTCTGATTCATAAGGCGCCTACATGACTTGGTTTTGTTAATGGGCCTTGGGAGCCCCATCTCAACCCAAGAAAACCCCAGATTGTCCGGGAAAGCCACTCGGGGGTCTGAGCAAGCCCTAAACCCTAAAAATTGAAAGGGTTTAGAGGATATTAGAGTGTAGGTCTTTGCAGTCAGGGTTCAGGGTTTGAGGGTGCAGAGTGTAGGGTTCAGGGTTCAGGGTTAAATGTTTAGGGTTCAGGGTTTAGGGTTTAGGGTCTAGGGTAAACCCTCCCTAGGCCCAAAGCCTGAGGTCAAGGCCTTCGGTGTGCTCAGCTCGCTGCTGCCGCTGTGCTTGCCGCGATGAGCCCCAAGAAGCTGTGGCCATGCAGAGGATTTGCGGTTGTTGCAAAAGTGCTTATATCGACAGAAAGTGTACATGTACATGTACTTATGCGCCCACATATGTGTGTACATATATATATATATACACACATATTTTTATTTATATGTATACATATACATGCATGTACAGATATTTAGTGTACACATATACAGGTACCTCTTAAAGAAGTACCTTCATGTTAAGCAAGTTCTAAAATATTTGACATGTAGGGATTTTGCAGGCAAAACTTGCTGGACCGCGACAGGCTTCAAGTCCTGAGGAGTGTCAACCTGAACGATTCTTAAGATCATCTAGGCCAGATTAAGGCTTTGGGATCTAGGGTGTAGGGATTGATGTGTCGAGGGAGGCCAGGGAGGCCTATCATACTATGTTTATATGCAAAATTCATGCATGGACTAGGAAAGAAGAACTCGTGAGTAAGGTACAGGACTGGTCTGATTGCAATGCCACTGAATTCCATTCCAAGGGAGCGCCTGCAGAATCCCTTCTTTCAGTATCCTTACATAGGTTTCGGCAGTTATGTTCACTGTTTGTATTGGTTTCCCGCTAGACCTTCAGTGTTAAACCACGAAGTGAACCCAAAAAACAACACCCTAAGCCGCCGGCCTGCGACGTTGAGAGTTGTTCTTCAAGATTCTTTCGTAGAGTCTGAAAAATTAGCAATACTGCTCCTATATAGTCGCGATTGTCCCGAGACAGTCACAGTTCATTTTTCACCCAAGCCCTTGTCGAACTGTTCAAGCCCCTATATCTCTGGAGCATGAGGTTTAGATTTTAAGGATTTCGAGTTTTCGCACCACCCATTTTCAGGTATCGCCAGGTCGTTCCGTACCTTCGTGTGTTTTGGCAACAGAACTTCTTGCTTTCATGCCATGCTATGTATGTTGTTGCATATTCGGGCTACTGGTTTTCCAGGATGCCTCCGCAGCGGTCACGACGGGGTATGCAAGAGAGAAAGCAGTTTTGTATTTGACGGGCCATCGAGTTTCCGTGCGCTCATGCCGCGATTTTGTCCTGCACCCAGACAGCCTCTGCAAGCAAACATAGGGTTAAGCGTTCTGCAGCGTCACTTTGAGAAACATGTATGCAGAGGCTGTTCGGTATACGGGTGCTGGCAGTGGCAACAGGGCAACAACCTCAGCATCTTATGCCATGACATAGTATGCGTACTGACAGTTGTTTCTTGGCATCATCTTACAATATGCGAAACGCTGCGGGCTGGAAGCGATCCCTGTGTTTGTCTCTTCCCTGGGAGCACGCTCGCGCCGTAGCCTCTTTTGAGCCGTAGCCCTTATTACTGCAGTGGATACGCCCTCACAGGTATGAAAGCGTCGGAACGCAACCATTTCAATGTGATGTCGGCCATGAAAACAGCTTATTCCGCAGGTTTCGGGGTCCGACCCAACGACCTGAAGGAAGCACGGCCCCTTTGACATCCTTTGTGTATTAACCTTTATGGGGGATTGAAGTACAAACTCTTTCAGGGTAGTTCGTTTGAAAATACTGTATAGTATTCCCAAAGCCATAGTGTAGTAGGTAATCAAGACCCCTAGACCCTACAGTAAGCCCTGATACCCTAAACCCTAGAACCCTAAGAATTAATCTCGTATAAAGCCCTGTGCCAACAGCAAGGCCCCTACGACAAGCGTCCTGTGGCTCTGTCAGAAAGCCCTAAACCCTAAACCCTAAACCCTAAACCCTAAAGCCCCAAAGCCCTAAAGCCCTAATCCTTAAACCCTAAACCCTAAACCCTAAAGCCCTGGCACACACGCGCCCCCATTCTACCCAGAGAGCAGAGCAGCCAGAGAGCAGAAACACCCTTATTTTCAGAAGACGCCCTAAAGCAGAACATTAGTCCCCGCATCATCGAATCCGACTCAAACCCTGTAAAGCTCTGGCGTGTATATGGGTAGTTCTCTAACTTGGGGTCTTTTTTGGGGGTCCTTTTTATAAGGGTGCAGTACTTTTTTGGGACCTAGAATTTAAATTGGTACGCTAATTTAGAGAACTACCCATATATATATATGTACATACACATACATACATACATACATACATACATACATACTTACATACTTACATACTTACATACTTACATACTTACATACTTACATACACACATACATATATATATATACACCTATAAATAGAGGCTTTAGATAATGCATATTGGGCTCTTGGTCTTCGATGTTTGTGCCTTCGATACTGGTCCGGGCCCACAGACAGGAGGTCTTAAGGGAGCGTCTCGAACACTCGGCAGCCCTATTTCGTAAATTACGTAAATGCAACAGGTAGTATGAGGGGTTCCAAGTGTTAGGGTTTGAGGGCCTAGGATGTTAGACTAGGGTGTCGGGTATAGTGTTAGGGTTTGAGGGCCTAGGATGTTAGACTAGGGTGTCGGGTATAGTACAACCCAACATGCAATCTAAAGCCAGAAGGTTTAGGGTATAGGGTTTGGGGTTTGGGATTTAGGCTTTAGGGTCTAGGGTTTGGTTTTTAGGGTTTAGGGTTTGGGGTTTTGGGGTGGCAGGGCGATAGAAGGCAAAGAAAGTTGGGGGGACCTTTCCTGTAAAAGAAAGCCATGCAGTGGGCTTACATATTTTAGTCCCCCTAAACCCCTAAACCCTGGACCCTAAACCCCTAAACCCTGGACCCTAAACCCTAAAACCTAAAACCGAGTGAGCTGGTGCAAGTGAGACTTCTAGCTTTGTGCAATTCGCATTTTCCCCGTTTTGCGGCTTTGCTGCACGCAGCTGCCGTAAACCCTGAGCCCTCTGCTTCCTAAGCTCGAAGCCCCGAAACCCTAAGCCCTAAATTCCTAAACTCCACACCCCGAAGCGCTAAACCTCAAGCCCTCTTCAGCCGAAATCCCAAAACCCTGAAAACCCTGAGCCCCCTACACCCTAAACCCTGAACCCTTGGCCTACATCCCTAAATTCCTGAACCGAGGATCAGAGGCCAGGCTAATCTTCTCGTACTCCTCGAGCCCGTGGGGGAAAGCCGACTAGGGCTTAGGGTTTAGGGGCTTGGGTTTAGGGGTTTAGGGTTCAAGGGTTTAGGGGTTTAGGGTTTCGGGTTTAGGGGCTAGGGTTTAGGGTTTAGGGGCCCGGGTTTAGGGTTTCGAGGAAAGGGATGAATAAGCCGCAGATTGAATTGTCCTAGACCTCTAGACGCCTGAACCCCAGACCCTCAACTCTAGACTCTAACCCTAAACCCTAAACTCTAAACGCTAACCTCCCAACCTTATTTTAAGTCTTACAAGCCGGGCCGTAAGCTAAGAAGCATGAGGCACACAGCTGCGGGAGAAGACCTCGGAACAGCTCAAGCTGATCGACTTGGAGGTAGGGCACAAACACCCGACCGTTTCAGGGTTTAGGGTGTCGTTTCCTTAAAAGATCAGGGGATTTAATGGCAAGCAAATTCTGGCTCCACTTGGCTTTGCCATAACTGTACAAAGTCTCGGATGCAGGGTTTTTTCTTTCGGAGCAGGGAGACGGAACCCTAAACCCCAAACCCTAAACCCTAAACCCTAAACCCTAAACCCCAAACCCTAAACCTTAATCAGCCACTTCTCTGTTTAGGATTTTTTTTTGGCCTGGGCGGGGTGGATGGCCCGAGTCGGGTCTTTACGTGCAAGTGGCCTAACGCGCTCTCGCCTCCGCAACATACCGATTGACATGACTGCGATTAGATTTTGAGGAGATCTATCATACAGAATTTGTACTACTGTTCTATCTTACAATGATATGCGTTCAGTATGATATGTATATGGAGATTATACAATCTTTAAATCAATAGTAAATTCCAGCTTGGTCAATACTGAAAATTTGTTATAAGTTAGTTTAATGTTATATAACATAGGCAAGTATTGCTATAGCCTTCGTTTATTATATACAGCATATTAAGTTCAATTCTGTTCTGTTTGTTAAATTCAAAAAGATGTACATGTATATGTATATGTACATGTATATGTATATGTACATGTATATGAACATGTATATGTATATGTATATGTGTATATGTCTCTATGTATACGTATATGTATATGCGTATAAATAAATACATAAATAGGTGTACCTTATATACATATACATATATATATATACATTCA
>CAJNJA010006892.1:0-13985 GCA_905231915.1 Symbiodinium necroappetens
TACTGCTACTGCTACTGCTACTGCGACTGCGACTGCGACTGCGACTGCGACTGCCACTGCCACTGCCACTACTGCTACTGCTACTGCTACTGCGACTGCGACTGCGACTGCGACTGCGACTGCCACTGCCACTGCCACTGCTACTGCTACTGCTACTGCTACTGCTACTGCTACTGCTGCTGCTGCTGCTGCTGCTGCTACTGCTACTATGCTACTACTGCTACTACTGCTGCTACTACTACCACCACCACCACCACCACCACCACCACGACCATGACGACGACGACGACGACGACGACATTACTACCGTGATGACGATGACGGTTCTTACCATCACTACCACCATCATCGTCAGCATCATCAAGTCATCAACAGCAACGCGATTCCCACCGGAAGTCTCCAGCAGCATCACCATCCTTCTTCGCAAAGTCGAAGTCTTTACATTGTGGCTTGTATAGATGATGCAGAGTATACAGGGCCGGAGCGATGTAGGTTTGGGGTGATTCCGACCCGGCAGGAGTATCTGTCTTCTTTCTGCCTCCCACCTAGCTAGGACATACTCTGTCTTGGTGTTTAGGGTTTGACGTGGGCTGGAAGGTTATGTGAATCTGAGTTTTGTCTTGGATACGTTCTGGTATTCAGACCGGCTTTAGCATACTGCCGCTGCAAACATGCATGCTTGCAAGGGAACACAACTTCCCAACCGCTTCCGTTTTTAAGCACGGACTTGCAGTGTATGCCAGCAGCGAAGCTCGAGGGCAAAGCCTTCCCGCAACCGCTTCCTAAACCCCAAACCTCCGTACGTATCAAAGTGTTGGTCTCTAGCTGTTGCCCGGGATGTACCCCATACCTTCCGGTCTCTAGGATTTAGCATCTGAAAGGGTCTGCCAGCCCATGGCTCTGCGGCATACCAGGACGATTGCTCACATCAACGGGCGGACAGGCATGTCTCTCACTGGCGTGCGGCGGAAGTATTCGTCCATCCTTGATGGAATATCAGATAGAATAATCGAAGATGCCACAGCGGCCAGCGCTTCTCAAATTACAAGCGCACGGTAGAGTTCAAGCTGTTGCTTGTTTTCTATGGTTCGATGTTCAGTGGGAGCGTGCGGCGTACCACTGGAATAAGGGAATATGATAGGTTATCTGCCCTTCTTTTTAGGACAAGCAGGGAGATTCTCTACAACAGGGATTCAATTGTAAGTTGGACTTGTGCGTGACCCAAAAAAACTTTGCTCAAGACTGTCCAGGCAACGCCTCCAGGCCTTGCAGCTTTGCAGGAGCGACTTCTACTTGCTTAGTGCTCCTGCGGCCGGGGAAACGGTAACCGCATATGGCCTCTTTGAAGTGCTCGGCAGTTCCCAGCACCCGGAAATTGATAAAAGCGTAGCCGATTCCCTGCCGATGGCGCCGATTCATGGGGAGGTAGAAAAAGTTGTACATGCCCTTGAAGCCCAAGGAATCGACGGCACGGAGCACCTCATTTTCGTCGCAGCGGCACGGGATGTTCTTGATCATGACGGTGTGGACCGATGCCAAATCTCCTCTCTTCTCGTTCCGGGATGCCACTGTTGGTGAGTCTGTCATGCCGCTCTCTTGACTGCATGTGCTCATCATGCCCACTGTGCTCTGTTGGGTGATCTGCCTGTCGAATTCCGCATCCGGCGCATCGAGCCACTGGCAGTCTGTGCTCGCAGTGCTGTTGCTGATCTCGCGGGAGATTGGCTTTCCTGCTTCTTCTACGTCTTCACAGTCTTCACCTGAGCTGCAGCCCACAAGTCTCTTGCCTTTTGCTGCTCGATACCTGTAGCTCCGCTTCGTGCAGGAAGTTATAGGAAGTTAACATGCCCTAGAAGAGGCCGGACGCCAAATTCAGACTACAATCTCGCACTCGCTCCTTGCCAAAACACCAAAACAAAACCTGAACCGGGCTGTGCCGCGACTCTCTTTGCAAGTCTAGATGGAGCTCCTTGAGGAAGTCTGCCTTGCTTAGCCTTTCGTAAATTAAGGCCCGAGCACGCACCCTATACTTTAGCCAGGCCACCGCCTGGGGGCAGTCCAGTCGAACGAGGTGGAGCGCTCTGCGCCCGCCGGTGGGCCGGTTCCGTGTCGACGGCGTGGACACGCACCTCCACCCAAGGTCGGTATCTTTAGGCCCTGAAATGTTCAAGATCTAGTGCACTCTATTCACTCTATTCTTGCCAAAAGGCTGAGGCATAACACCTCAAGCAAACTTTCAAGGTGTTGGGACACCTCCTAAGATGGCACTTCTATGTAAAAGTAATGGCAAGAAGACCATTGGCCTTCCGGGTGGTTCGGGGTTAGGATACGGCAGTCTCAGGACAGCCTTTTGCAGACTGGAGCGGATGGCTGATATCGAGGGTTCCCCCACAAACCGCGAGTGAAACAAACGAAAGCTAGTCAACATAGCCAAACAATGCTCTGAACAGTTCGAGGATAGTCAATATCACGAGTATTCAGACGGCCGTGGCACATCCAGAAAGCCATTCCGAGTAGCCAGCTCTGCTGTGCCGTCGTAGAAAGACATTTGCAGCAGTTCCCAGGCCATGATGCTGCTAGTGTCCGTGGATCTGGATTGGGCGCCTGCTCGGCACGAACCTTGGACCTGTGAGCTTTGAGCACAAAAACTCGGCGTGCCCACTGCCATCCGAGAACTTCAGTTAGCGCCAAGGACGGGTTCGGATTCGAACAACCTACCAGGACCGATACCTGCCATATCCTTCTATATCTGAACCCCTGACATATGTACGACCCTGGCCCCTTGATATTCGACTTCCGCAAGCTGGAGACTGGAATCCTGGAAATCGGAAACGCCAACCTTTAAAGCGCAGCCTGAAGCCGGGAGCTCGTGGTAAACAGGCTATCTTGATGGTACCGAGTGAAACAGCAGGGCCGTGCTCCACGTGTCAGATCCGTGAACTGACACCGCGTCAAACCATGCAGTGCGCAGGTTTGAGGGCGACACTTCAAGGATGCAATCGAACTTCTAAGCAGAGATGTCTCCGAAGATTGCAACTCGGCTCTGCTTGGCCTTATCGAGATTCCCATGTATACCCTCTGACCCTAAAACCCAACGTGTCCATAGGCCTTACTCTGACCCTAGCCTGACATCATGTAAGCGCCTCTTCAGTAGGGAACGCGATTGCGTGGATCACCCTGGTTGTAGCTTGACAAAAAAACCTGGTACGAGGAAGATCCGTCAAGCACAGAACTGATTGTGTGATAGAATATGAGACTGTTGTCTGCACTTTGCACCGTCTCCAAATCAGATGATTCTGGCCGAGTCCTTTTCGGTAGCGGCACCATAATGCGCTGACGTGGCGGCCTTGACTCAATTGACGCGCAAACCTAACCTACCGTACCAACTGCTAAAGCCCATCCCCAAAAACCCTGTGTGACCAAGATCCAAAGCAAGTCTCCTGTGAGCCCTAAGGCCCCGAAAACGAAAGAGGGTAGCTATCCAGCTTCTGAAGCTTCTTCTTGAAAACCGTCGGTCTTTGAAGCTTGAACTTCAGGGCATGTCTTCACCCCCACCCACCCACCGCCAGGCATATGTTGAACAAGCACTAAGAAGTACAGCAAACCCAAACTCGTCGTGCAATCAGACTCTCTACTCTACCACCACTAACCTTCAACAGTGTAGCTGATGGCCGAGCGCTGTCAATTCAGTTCTCACGACTCGCACTTCGTCTCTCGGTTCGCAGGGCCAACGTCTTTGATAGCACATACGAGTACAAATGCACGCTAACAAGCCATGATGCCATCACGATGAGCCTAATCCAAGGATGAGTGTCCTCTTGTAGTTGAGCGGAACCCCTGCTAGTAGCACACTTTTTACCCGCCATTACATTCAGACCCTGCTAGGAAAGTGCTTCACTTTATCCCTGTTGACGAGACTTGCCCTGAACCCTAAACTTGTGCAGAACCTAGTCACTGGATCACTGTGCGGGTGGGCGACGGAGAACCAACCTTGGAAATATTTGGAAATGGCAAATCGGAGGCGGACAGAACGTGGGGTTTTGGCGGTGTTTTCAAGTTGTTGCTCGGAGCTAGCTCACTGACTCGACTGTGATTGCGAGTCTTCGCGATCGACATATGTGTATCTGGGGGGCTCAGCACAATAGGTTTTAGGTTTCGGAGTGCTCTCTTGTGTCGCACCGCACTGAGAGCCCCCGCAGTTCTGCAGAACTCTTGTCAACGGGACCGAATAACTAAACAGGCATCTCACACACAATGACCGCACGATACAGGACAGCATGTACCCCGTCAGAATGGCAGGCACTAAGTGTTCCCGAAGAAACAGCAGTAACAAACAGACCAAGCAAACTAAGAACTAGGTCATGTGCGCATAACTTGCTGGGTTGTCGTCTGCACCTTGCAACACAATAAACCTTCAGTGCAGTCTTCAGGGGAAAGTGAATTCATGGAAACTAGTTCGGCTCTACTCCAACCGCTCCGTTTCGCAGAACATTCACATCCTGAATTTCAGGATGCCCATGGGTACTTTAACCAACGATGCACTGGCCGTGTGGACCAAAAGGCATGGATGCGCACTACCGAACGACCGGATGCACCGGTGCCCTGGACGTAGTCATGCAGCAGGATGTCTCCGCACAGAGGAAGCTCGAATTTGCAAACAGCTTCGGGTCGAGGATCTGAATCGACACCGTCGGAACATCTAGTCAGAATTCGGCCTGCTCGAGGCCGAGACCAGTCGAGCCAAAGGAAACTCGCAGGGCCTGCGCTGTCCGCAGGTTTTCCATGGACGTGACAAAGCCCCTGTAGGTCTTGAGGGTTATACGGTTCTGCGGTCAGGAATCATACAGTAATTCATCGGACTAATTTGCCGGCAACTGGTATGCGAAGGGTTCTGTGCCGATTGCGGGATGGGTTTGCGTTTTCGTATGGACTGGCCAGAGGGTCAGGGACAAGCGGCTTGCTGAACACAAGAACAACCACAAACCTTGCCTTGGCCGCTAGCCTGAAATGTGAAAGTTGAACTCCTACGCATGTTGCCGAAACGAAAATTCCACGCCCGGAGTCTAAGGATCAAGCAACAACCGATACCTAGTTTAACCCAAACTCCAAGCCTGAAAACCCTTCTGCCCTTGCCTTACTTAAATCTCAAACCCACCTCGGAGATCGACCCCGGGCGACATTGGCCGCCTGAGTCTCAAAGAACCGACGGAAGCTGACATAGGAGTTTGCGCAACAGAGAACACACCGACGTACACCCGTCATGAATTATCGCTGTGTAAATGTGATATGACGATCACTAGCACTAGCACGGGTAATGTCATGTTGTGGGGCTTTGAAATTAATCCGGGGTGCTTGACTTTTTGTTTTGTGTTGGGGGGGGGGGGCGAAACAGCATACAATGCATCAAGTTGTTTTGCTAAAGTTGGCCTTTGATTTGGGGGTTGAGATCTTTGATCTGCAAAGAGAAGCAAACAGAAAACCAAGTTGCTTCGTACATCGTGCCTTTGAAATGGGGTTGAGGTGTTTGATCTTTCTCGAACGGCAAACAGAAAATCAAGTTGATTCGTACATCGTGCAGAGCCTCAGCAAGAAAACTCGTATGATTATTTCTTAGGGATCGAACAGCCAACAGAAAATCGACGAGTTTCGTAGATTGCGCCTTTGATTTCGACCGATTTATCTTTACCTTTGGATCGACGAAGAAAGCAACCTCCAAACACGAGTTGTTTTCTTTGGAACCTACTGCATCGACTCCTGCTGTTGCTGTTGTGTTTGTTGCTGTTGTCGTTGTTGTCGTTGTCGTTGTCGTCGTTGTCGTCGTTGTCGTCGTTGTCGTTGTCGTTGTCGTCGTTGTTGTTGTTGTTTTTTTGTTATTGGTGTTGGTGTTGATGTTGATTGTTGATTGTTGGTTGTTGGTAGTTGGTAGTTGGTTGTTGTGGTTGTTGTGCTTGTTCCGCATTAAACCCTGAACCGCATTAAGCCTCCACCCTAAGCCGCCTCAAATCCTATACCACTTATATAAGCCCTAAATCCCCGGACCCTGCTATCCTTAGCCCTAAACCGCCTTACAGCCCCAAGCCTTAAACCATGACCCATAAACCTTAGCACTAAGCCTCACACAGCTGTAGTTTAAATATAGCCCAGGGCCTTAAACCATAATCCATAACCCCGAACCCAGTAAGTTGGTGCTGAAAAGTACCACGTAAGTTCTTGCCGAAGTACCTGTGCTAAGTTAGGTTTTTGCCGCCGCTAGCGCTTTAGGCTTTTTGAAATTTAGGCATAAGCTTTTTTAAGCTTAGGATAAGCGGTGCTGAAAAAAGCACCGTGTGGGTGTTGCACAAGTACCCCATGTAGGGTTTTGATGTTTAGGCAGAGGGTACTTAGAAGTTTAGGCATAGTTTTTCAGTCGCAGGATAAACGGTGCTGTCCACGGCAGTCTAAGCTTCGGCTGCTGGTACAACACTGGTTAAGAAATTGGTTTTCAGAGGCTTCAGTAGCAGAACCCGAACCTTCTAAAGCGCTGAGTATCACGCTTGATCCAACGTTAGCCTTAACCACGAGCCGCGCGATCGAAAGGGTGTGCACTTTTTAAGCGACCGAGTTTTCGCTAATCGCTCTCCTAGTATTGATAAAAGAACCCACCAAAAAGAACAACGCTCAAAGGCGATCTGGGGACTAGGGTGTCTCGTCTCTGGGAGTTATCGTGCGATTTCGGATTGAAATGTGTTGGGCCGGACTCCACCTGGCATTCCGAGAGGGTACTGCAGTGTGGCTGCTCCGTGCTATGGTTCTGTGCGAGGTGCCTGTCATAAAGGAGCTCAGCATAGTTTTCCAAGAAAGAAGAGGACCACAGTCAATAAAACTTCCCAAGCTGAAACACGGATGTAAGGTTGCGGGTTTAGGGTTCCTGTCTGTGTAAGACTGTTTAATGACTATATAGCCAGTACAGTGTCGCAGCTGTCCTTGAAATCTTGCTTCTGTCTGCTGCAGACGCTCTTTTCGACTGTTTTCCAGCAGCAGGCTCACTTGGTCTCGTCCATTTGAGACATCAAGTGCCTCCAACCATCTCACAAACGACCGACTTCAACTCAGCAGTCGCGATGTACCAACTGCCTAACGATGCTGTGGCAACCCAATGCCGCACACACTAGGGCTCAATTTTCTTAGCTTTGGGCTGAACGGATTTCCACCTATGCGATTCTCTGGAAGATATGGATACCCATCTCAGAGGACGCCAAATCACCTGCAGCGCAGCAGTTCGACCCTTGCCAAGGCCAAGGTTTGTTTAGGCGGGTGTTGAAGTCGACTTGCACGAGGTTTCAATTGCCACAATGCCCTCAAGCAGGCCCCTTTCAATCCATGAAGGCGAGAACCTGGTGGAAAACATCATCCCTGCAGCTGACTTTGGGTCTCCCTCTCGCAATAGCTTCTCCGTGCAGGCGGCACAAGGCTTTGAGCATTGCAACACCGCCCCACTTGCACAAAGCAAACACCATAAATCATAATGTCAACCACACCAGCGCTTTTTCAAGATTCCGTTTTGTGGCTACGGCTTAAAAGATTCCGGCTCATGGGGAATGTGCTTGCAGGCAGGGTGTTTTGCACCAAAAAGATCTCAGAGTTACAAACCATCTTACGTGAACTACATTCAACAATAAACGGGCCCTGATCTGAATAAAGACTCACCTCGAGATCGAAGCGAAAGCTGAAAGATTTGACTATGATCTTACAGAAGGTCCCGTAGCATTTGTACCATACAAGATCCGAGATAAACAAACAGCTCCTTTCGCTCGACATCACATGAAAAGCGAGGCCAACTGTTAAGGCACATTGTGGCATATATACGGCACTGTGCTCAAACTTCTTGTGCCCCTTCGTCTTGAGTTGGATCCCAGGGCACGCTTGCACTTCCGGCTTCTCTAGGGATCTGCACAGCTGTTGTGCTCAGTATCCCGACCGCTCGTAGATCCATGTCGAGTTAACATGTTGGACTGCCATGTTGCGAACACCACCCTAGACGCAACCGCAACCCCTTAAAAGCGCTCCACTCTCGAAGACCACGAAACCAGAAGACATGAACGAATCGGACCCATGCCATAGAGCTCAAAACTGCAAAGCACTGGTCAAGAAGCATAAGGCGCAAACAGCCCTAAACACCTTTGCTGTGCAGCCAACGTGCTCCATTGCCCTGGCTGAAGGTTCTTTGCTGCCTTCAGGGCGTAGATGAGCCACACGCTGTGCAAGCTAGGATTGCATGACAGGGCAGGCACGCTACATCACGCTGCCACCGTTGCGGCATGCACGGTACAGTCCAGAATGCATACATTTTCAAACCTAATGCATTACCACCACGGCTGAGTTCTTCATGTTTACAAGTGCGCCGCGGCGCCACCGAAAACAACTTTTGAATCGATTCTAACCATCCTAAATTAGGATAAAGGGTCTTTACAGTGCAGGCTGCCGCCGACATCCTTCTTACAATCCACTTAGACTTACACCGCAAGCCTGGGCCGTGCTGGGCGCTTGAATCTCATGATCTAAACCCAGCCTGACAGCCCTAGAAGCCTCGGCCGGGAAACAGAGGCCCCCAAAGTCCCCAACGTCCAAAAGGTCGATGCAAGACCCCGACCCCCACTGATCAACCCATCAAAGAGAATCTAGCCCAAGGTCCTCTGCCCCTTCAAGCCCCCGGGGCAGAAAACTTCGTAAAATGTGCGGCCCCAGGAAATCACCAAAAGAACCAAACAAGACCGAAACTAACATGTACACTCCTGAAATGCCTCGGACAAAGCTGGACCGAATCGATTCTTGAGCTCGTCCGGCTGTAGCCACCCGAGGTCGCCAATCCTTTAAGGCTTCAGGCTTCAGGGCACAGCAGTGCTGTAGGGCTCCCGTGATATAGGGTAAGATCCTCGGGATGATCAACCGTTACGAAATTGATTGCCCCTATTTCTCGTGGAGTGAAACCGGTTTTTTGGCTTATTGGATGCGCCGATGTCAGTACTTCAAGGTGTTTGGAGCTGTCTAGGGTCACATGTTGCTGCCGAGGGTTTAGAATGCGATCTAGTGTTGTTTCGCCACTCGCCTTTGCCGGGTTTAAGATTGAGTCAGTGTTTGGAGCTTCGGGATGTTTGTGCAAGTAGCTTGGTGTTCAGAGATGAGGAGTTGCTGATGAGCTCCTTCCTAAGGCCAGCTGGATTGCTTCTGTTGGGGTGGCGATGGGGATTTCTCATGCGCGCCTTGCAAGTCTAGAAACTGAGGTGCAAGGGTTCGAACGTTGGGTATGCATGTATGTATCTATGTATGTATCTATGTATTTACGTAAGTAAGTAAACAAGTAAACAAGTAAGTAAGTAAGTAGGTATGTATGCCTACCGACCGATCGACCGACATACCTACCTACCTACCTACCTACCTACCTACCTATCTAACGTATCTATGTATCTATCTATCCACCTATCTGTCGGTACATACAACTAAAGGAGGGATATGTGTAGGTACCTTATGTATACACAAACAATGCAGAAGTGCAGGCATCAATGCATACATACATACATACATACATACATACATACATGCATGCATGCATACATACATACATACATACATGCAGACATACACACATACGGACGGACGGACGGACAGACATATATACATAATTACAGTATTACCATCCACGCATGCAGGCATGCATACATACATGGTCATACATGTGTGCGTGTGCTTACGCATATGCATAGAGATCCTAAGCACAAAACACAAACACCTGTACCTGATATCTCAAGCCCGTCAGCCCTCAGCTTCCCCAGTCGGGACTAGCCCCGTGCACTCCCATCCCAAAGTCGGAAGCCGCAAATCATCAGACGACACCATCCTACACGTTCCCAGCTTTGGAATTAACGAGCTCCGACTACATGTTTGTGACGGCACAGGGGAAGAAGAGTTTTACTCTGAAGTCCCCAAACCCCGCATGTAGGCCAGAAGCAACCCTGATAGTAAGGACCCCTTCGACAGGGACCCCAATCAGCCCCGGACATGCCACCACCCTTCTGTGCGGTCGTGCACTCAGAGAGGTCCTGCAACAAACAGGTTTCCGTCGGGCTTTTGCAGGGCTTCGGGCTTGACAGACAACTCTTGCCGACAGTACATTGGACATGCTTCCCAGGTCTTCAAGTGACGGCTTGCCTGCGCCGCCACTGTTCCAGCTTGAAATCTTACGCAGTTTCGAGCCCCACACAGGTGGGGCCATGATTCATGACATACGCATTTCCTCTCCCGAAACCCAAAGCTGCTGAGGCGAGCAAGGCATCTATGGATTCTAGCGGCGAGTTGAAGCAGCGATATTCTTTCCAGCAATAACGACCCACTTGGCAAATCCAGAAAGCCCCACAGCGCCTAGGCCAGTGTTCCGCACGAATCCCCACGCACCTTGCGGAATATCCCACTGCATGCACGATCACTTTTTTGGGTTGACTCGCTCACAAAAGCTCGTCCTAGAGCCGGAGGCTGAAGTAATCCGCGGTCGGGGCTCTCACAGCACCGGACACCTTAAACAAACCGCGCGGCATCGCGGAGTGGCTCCTAGGTCGCAGTTCTGCACCCAGGGTCTCTACACCACCCAAGGGCCACGGCCGAAGAGGTGGACCGGGGTGTGGTGCACGAAGTGCCAAATGAGGATGCCGATCCAACGGTCGCGACACTCGTCGATCTTGGTGGTCTCGATGATCTCCTTCTGCAGGGCTGCCGGGATCCACCAGTTCACCATGTAGCCAGAGCCCTTGTTCTCGTTGGCTCCAGCGACGAAGCAGGCATCGTGAGGGCCCAGGCTCGTGGCGAACATGCCGGCGCCCCAGGGCCACCAGGTCTTCACGAGGTTCTTCTGGTTCTTCGCCAAGCGCATGACGTTCAGGCAGGCGTGGTAGGCCTGCTCCTCGCCGGGATAAGAGATCTTCGGGACGGGTGGCATCTCCCATTTCCCGGGCTCCCCAATGCAACCGTAGTTGCAGTCGCCAACCGCGAAGATGGAGCCATCAGCCCAAACACCGCCACCCTCGGAGGGCTTCACCGTGACCTGCAGGTGCTTGTTGAAGTGGATCCACCCACCTCCACCAGGGCCCTTGTCGGACAAGGTGTTCTTGGGCATGAAGTAGTTAGAGGCCTTCACGCCGATGCAAACGTATGTCTCGTCAGCTCCGTTCGGCAGCTCGATCTTCTTCCAGAAGTCCGGGTTCTTCGGGTCATAACCGCAGCTGTAGAATTCCTTGATGCCGCAGGCGTTCATGTACTCCGAGCAGTAGTTGGCAGCGCTGTCCGGCAAAGGTCCCAAGCAACGAGGCAAGAAGTCGATGATCGTTAGCTTGACATCTGGGAAGAAGTGCTCGATCTCCGTGGCCCACTCAACGCCGATGAAGCCGGCTCCAACGATGAGAACCGTGGCCTTCTTCTTGTTCAGGTCCTGGAGCTTGTGGTACTCCTCCAGAACGTGACGGCGGCGTCCCTCCAGGAAGCGCTCGTCGATGTGCTTCCAGTCGCTGACGGCCCGTCCCTCTTCATGCACGGTCGGGAACCAAAGGCTCTCACCCATGGGCTTGAAGGGCCCGAAGTTGCAGCCTGAGCAGATGATGCAATAGTCGAAGCCAATCTCATCCATGTTGTTCGAGAACATGGTCTTCACGATGGCGGTCTTCCTGTCACCATTGAGCTCTTTGACTTCTCCCCAGATGAACTTCACGCCCATCTTTCGCTCGTACACTGGCTGCAAGGTGAAGGTCAAGGAGTCCAAGTGAGCAGGCCTCACAAAGGCCCGGAGAACCCCAGGGGTGTACTCGAAGTACTCCTTCGCATCAATCACCGTGACATAGAACTGCTTCTTCAGCTCCCTTGCGCAAAAATTCCCTGTGAACTGGCCGCCGATGAGGAGGCAGCGAGGCTTGGCACCCGGCATTGTCGGAACAGCACGGAAGGTGCGGGGAATGCTCACGCTCTAGTCAAACACGTGGCGCCGATATGGCTACGTCGTAGATTCAAGGCTCTGGATTCTGCACATGAGGTGCGGAGGCATCGGATTACAACCTTAGTGGTGGTGGTTCTCGGGGCTATAGGGCGAGGAGTTCCCAGAGAGTCTCAGCAATAATGCCGATTCAAACGGCAGGTCTTCTGAGAAAGGCGAAAGCGCCCTAGGCTGTAGATGCTTTCTTTCGGATCGTTCTCTCGGAAACACAGGAATGTACGCTCGCACTTGGGATGCAAGGGCCATTGGACACGAGGGCTCTTCGAGAACCGCTGAAAGAGCCAACAGCATGTTCTCCAGCGGACGGCCACTTGTCTCGACAGTGGTTTGGCTCATCCAGCTTCTTTCTAAGCAGGTCTTACCCCAGACGGACTGGATACACTAGATCCGAAAAGAACATGCCGCGGTGGCCCGTGTCCTAGTCAAGTCTCCGAACCACATACAGAGTCCAACACCCAAAGCTCTCAACACCAACAGGCTCCAAAACAGCCTAATTCCCCAAGTCCAAAAGATAAAAGCTTTTCTATAGTCCTTGCGCCCGCCTCGGGTGACCCCAACGCCCCCACATTAAACCCTGGTCCTTGCAGAGTGAAGTGAACTTTGGACTTGGCTGCAGCGCCGCCGTGCTTGCCTGGCATGCAGGAGGAGTTTTAAGATAGGTCTTCTCTGGTAGTTTCGACTGGCAAACTCGCACGCCTCAGGCACAGATCTGGCTAACTCCACTCAGCTTGCTACTCTGACATGTGTGAGCTCATTGTTGTAGCAGCAAACAAAACCAGAGATACCCAACAAGGGGTTTCGACTCTCACACTCGCACCAGGCAGGCAAGGCCGGCAAGGGCTTTAGGGCTCCAGGGTTTTTGATGCTCACTTTAGGGTTTTAGGGTCTAGAGAGCTTGTCGTTGACAATGGGCGTATGGGCTGGTGCTATTGGGGATAGAGTGTGCCTTGTTCGGGGTTCCTGACGATTTCGACATTCTGACCGATTGACGGCTCGGGGTCTTCATGGACGGCGGCCACAGGATTCAGCCTTGAAAGCTCTCAGGCTTGCGGCCCTTTGTACATGGGGATGCAGAAAAGCGGGCTTACCCAGCATGAAATAGCAGAGCTATGTATGAATGTATGACCGCAAGCTCCCATTTCCAAACACGCACCCTGATGTCTAAACCTCTGTGCCTCTCCATAAACCCCGGGGTGAAGCTCAATGTTCAAGATCCCCAAAAACGCTGGCTCTTCAACTCTGAAATGAAACTCCTTAGTTGGAAAGCCATTTGCAATTTATCAGGCCTTCTTCCCTGCCGGCAGCTTCATGGTCTTTGCCTGGTCCCAACCCTAAATCCTAAATCCTGACACTTCAAGGAGTAAAACCAAGGCTCCCAGCAGGTTCGTGCATCAAATACACATATGTAACTTTCATTTTGGAAGGCACTGATCTGGGTGGCGGCTGCGGAGGGTTCTAGATTCGGTCGGGTTTAGGATCCAAGAAATATCTGATGATTCCCAGGCTAGGCTTTTGGTCCGTTCAAGGCTGCTTCGACTGCAATAGGGCTTTGCATCAACACCAGCGGAGTAGTAAACTTTATTTTCGGACTTCAATGTTGGAGAAGCCGGACTGAGCGGGGTCGAAGCGGGACTCCCCGGTCCTAGGTAGCAGTTTCGTTTAGTATATACGCTCTCGCTACTCGAACACTGCCAGACAAGCTCGCTCGGGTCGGTATGTGACTGCTGTGCAGGAAGGCTCAAGCCGGAGTGTCTGCAGATGGCAACAACCAGTACAAGGCAACGTTGCACAGAGGTAAAATTATTCACAACGTCATAGCAAAGAGAAATATGCGACTCATGTAAATGGTCTAGGACACTCCGAGACTGCGACGACCAGAAAAAGGTTCAACTTAGAGTTCAATAAGTTTTGCGGTGAAAGCGGAGATTTGTCAGCTGATAGGCTCTTAAATTTACAGAAAGGACTGTTGTGAGGT